>CBVK0100872430.1:21624-45725 GCA_900067695.1 Picea abies | reverse complement strand
CCGAGATCTACACTCTTTCCCTACACGACGCTCTTCCGATCTCACTATTGTTAGTTGTGGAGCCTAATTATATTCTTGATTCAGAGGTTTGTTTCAGTTGTACTTGGACCCCATTCCCTAACAATGGGTGTGCGGGGGCTTTCCCCCCCACAACTATAATCAAGGGGGGGGGACGATAATTTATGTATCCCACCCCTAGTGGGGGTTCGAGTTCGAAGCCTAGAAGGAAAAATTTCCTTGTAAATGTATATTGTAATTTCATAGTAAATCTGAACCATTCATTATAAGGTCATAGATCTGACAGTAGAAGTTATGTTAGGGTTTTTTGTGCTAGAAGGAAACCCACTTTATGAGGGAAATGTATTATGGATATGAACCATCACAAATACTATATTCTGAGAGAGGATACTGTGAGAGAAAGAAGAGGAAGTTGCAGTGGGCCTGATGTAGGTTGTATTCCTCCATTTTGTTGGATAATAAAAAGGAAGCACCTGAACATTTCTCTAGTGGACATAGCCCACACTAGGTGAACCACACATATCTATGTCTCTATTGTATTGTGTATCTTTTGTGTTTTATTTCCACATNNNNATCTATGTCTCTATTGTATTGTGTATCTTTTGTGTTTTATTTCCACATTTTTTTAATTTTATTGCTCTTCGATCTTATTTTTATAACAAAAATATCTCTTGAGTTGATTCCAATAAATTTTGTTTTCATCAATATTATCGACTTTCTTTAACTAGTTCCACCACATGGAAGCCTTCCCCTGAAGAAGATATATGGAAATTATTGCTTCCAGTTTTGATGAGTAATTATGTAGCTAGAAATATTTTCTCATGCCCAACAACCAGAATTCATCATATTCATTCTTTCTATGCTCTCCATCAAATGGTGTTGTCTATATCTTCTTGAACTCTCCTTCCAAAATATCTGACACAGGCCTCCTCTTTTGATATTTGACAGGGGAAACACTTGGGGATTCTCTATGAATTTGAACATGGATGTGATCTTCTAGTTAAGTGTCCTAGTAAATGATGATGTATAATAACACTCCATGATTTCTTATATCCCCTTTTTTCATCTCTCCTATCATGAGGTCTAAATGTTTCTACTTGTCTTACATTGGATTTTTATTTTATGCCATAATGATTATTGATTTTTGTTTGCAATATATTTAGACTCTGTAGTAGATAAGTGTTGATTTTATTCTATTCATGTTAATATCTTATTATCCTCTCTTTGTCTTCTCTATAGCTCTGCACTTAATTTTTCAATCTTCTCATAGTCTGAACCAGCTCCATAGGCTCCACCCTAATTATATGTCCATTGGATTCATTCTCTACATTTCCCAAGTTGATGTGTAAACCTTTGATATCATCTTCATGGATGTAATATTATGAGTCATCCTTCATATATCTAGTCCTCATATAGGAACCAAATTTTATTTTCCAAGTTCTCTAATTCTGCAAAAATGTGCATGCAACAATTATTGTTAGAATTGTGCATATTTTGAAATTGTCATTAATTAAGCTACATGCCCTTAGTTTCCTTTTTTTTCGAAGAGCATTGATAAAATAATCAAAATCATGAGTTTTAAAATATATTTACTTCTGAATTATCTTTCCAATTTGAGATAAAATTTATGACTTCCTAAAATAAACAGTCTCACCCCTTTTTTCACTTGTTTCACTAGTACCAATAATATCAAGTACTAACTTCTGTCTCTTGTAGAAAGAAATATTGTGAGAACTAAGAAAACTTTTATAGAGGGAAATTGACATTACTCCTGATTATGAATACACAACAACTCTTATATTTAAGGTCTGGTCATCCAAATAACTATCGCGTCAATCTGGATTTTGAAACTTTATCGTTTTGCATTTCTTCCATTCTTAGAATTTGTAGTAGAAAATGGATATCTCCCAAATGAAGAAAAAGTGACAAAAAATTCCTCAAGAAAAAAAAAAATCATCTTGTTGAGGTGGTAAAATGTCAATTAAATAATTTTTTCTTGATTTGTGATCTAGGATCCCTTTTCCTGCTCTAAAGATTTTAAAAATCCCCCAAAAGTGGCCCGAAATAATGGATTTTCCCATGTTTTGGCGTCTTCCCTTCAAACCCTTTTGAATTTTTCTAGAAGCATAATTAGGTGTCTTTGTGCCTTCTTTTTGGACTCTATATAAAAATTTCATCTTTATATGGTCTCAGTTATTGAGCACCACCCAGATAGTGAAAACCCACTATTTTCGATTATTTTCTAGAACCAAAAATAAAAAAATTGGCTCTAAAAAATAGTGCTCTAGAAAATTATCCCCCATGACTTTGTCCATGTCCATCTGTATCCGATGATACATTTATTTTATTATTTTGATATACAATGTTTACATATTACATCATTGGGCCAACAACCATACATCATATTTGCCTTATACATTGCTAAATAAGAGATTAAAAATGAGGATGTTACAAAAGGGTAGAGATAGATCCACCAAAGTCTCAATCATATACTAAATCTTGATCATGTTTTGAGATCCAAGTGGAATCAAAGGATATAGTACCAAAAAACACAAAAGGGACCCCATCTATGCTAAGAACAACAACACTCCTATAAATGGAACCAAAAGTATAAGAAGATGAGTTAGAGGAAGAAAAGGAGAAAGATGAAGAATAAATGGATGAAGAGGAAGATGCAAAGATGAATGAGAAGCATGACCATCCCACCATGCATCTTCTTGAAAATTTTGATTCTCATTCCTTTGTAGAAATCCTAATGAAGGGGTCACGTCCCTCTTCGTTGCTAACAAGAGGAAGGAAATCTAGTCAAGAGTGAAGAGAGAAAAAGGTGGAATCAAATATTCTCTTGGGTTATCAACTAAGTATGGACTCTACCCTATTTAATGGGGGGACAACTCCCCAAAAGTGATAATGATGTTTTTATTTTTTATATTTCTATTGAAGCAATATGTCAAAATTTATATTCCATACTTAACTTAGTTTAAATGACCAGAGGGAATAGCCTCGAAGCTTACAAAAAGGGAAAAAAAGGTTGAAAGGAAGGAAAGAGCCTATACCCTGAAATCCCCTACCCCTGAAGTGCCCTGGCATGTTACCATGGATGAAAAGGAGGCCTACGTGATGGCCACTTTCTAAAACACTAGGTTTCTTGATTCAATCAAGGTAGAATTAGAGGAGATATAAGGCACCATCAAAGAGAAAAGATAGAAATTGTCTAATGAACAAATTCAAGATGAGTTTGAAGGGTGGGTTCAGGCCCCGAGATTTTCAAGAATGAGAGATACAAAGTTTTTAAAATTATTAATACCTAGTGGCTGATCAAAACCCTTATTTCTGATGTCATGGAAAAATGAAGGCTACAACAATAGGATATCCTCCACAAAATTACTATGCTAGATGGTAAATTTGTCGCAATCTATAAATTAGAGATTGGGATTGAAATTGTGGTTTCACAGGTCTAGTATGAAAACACCAACACCATGCCACTAAAAGAGGACTCCCTTGGCTCTATAGGAAGACAAACCAATCCTATTTTTATAGGAGAGGATCCCCAGCCTTCTGGTGCAGCTTGAGAGGAACTTATGAAAAACAAGAACCCATATGGTTAGCTAGTGGAAGAAATTTCTCTACCTCCTACTACTTAATATAGGATTGTTTTCATTTCATATAGTTCTTATGTCATGTTATTGATTGTTAGAAAATGAAGTTATATCTTTTTGTTTACAGAACAAAAGGTTGGTAAATCAATATGTAATGGAATTTATGCTCATTTTCAACTAGTGTAGGTCTTAGTTTCCCCTATGGAAGGCCTCCGACAAGGATGCTTATAATCTTTTTTGTATATAATATAAATATATGACTATGCTTTAGATTTAAAAAAAATATGTCAAAATTTACTCTTGTACTCAAGAAACAGTAAAATCAAACTACTGTAGAAAAAAAGTTAGACCACTCCCATTCATCCTTTTGATGGGAGGAGGATTACTCTGCAAGATGGATTCATGTATGAAATCTCAAGTTTGCAGTATTTGTACTTTTGCATTTTAGCTACATTATAGTTTTAGCTTTTCGCAGTATAATATTTCCCAATTTTGACTTAAAAAAAAATGGGTAGAATGACCTTTGTAAAATCCTCGATCAAATCAACTATCTATCATTATATCCTCTAAAATATATGCAACAACACCCACGTCACATATATCAAAAAATCATGATTATATGCCCCAAGACATCCCAAATGTGTATCCTTTTAACCTTGTCACTTCAAACCACATATTGTAAACACTCAAAACTAAATGGAGAGGATGAGAAGCAACCTCCTAAACTAATCAAGCTATTATCCTTTAACAAAAATATACAAAATTACAAATAATAAACGCTCGTAACTTTAAATGTGATAATATCTTCAATATAAAAAAGTTGAACATTATTAATAGTTGGATGAACATGTGTATGTGTTTGTAATTATGTGCTAGTTATTGGTTCACCGCTTTAAACTATTTAAAATAATAATGAACTATAAATATTAAAAGCATGTCAAATAATATTTTTATTATACTTAGATTTGATTTGATTTATTTTTAATTTTGTTGATTCCTTAAATTATTATATATAAAAAGATTTTTTATTTTGTTGATTTTTTAAATTATTAAAAAAAAGCTAAATTATTATATATAAAAAAAAAAAATTAATTTATTGATTTTTTAAATTATTAAAAAAAAGCTAAATTATTAAAAAAAAAATTTAAGAAATACATGTGTCAATATTCTGATGTTTAAAAAAATATAAAAATAAGTAATGAAATTTCTTATATCATAATTAGCGTATAAGCATATTTTCTTTAATTTAATAATGTGATATTGTAGAAGAGGATTCAGAATTAGTTTACTTCAACTTATATTATTCTAATTGATCTTAACCATTCTTTATGTTCAATTATGGAGATTTATTCCCTTTTTTCATTCTTTTGAAGGGAAAATCATTCAAGCTGTCTATTTATATGTAATCATGCGGATATGAGTAATAGTATTGAATATCTCGAAACATTCATATTTTACACTTTAAAATTAAAGTTATTCAAAACACATTATTCACTAGTCATCATCAGCAATTTATTTCTATTTTCATTTGATCTGATCGTAAAAAAATAAAAAAATGAAAGTCAATGTAATAATTGAATGACATAAGGTCTAATATGATCATTGAAACTAAAAGTGTTTGAGATGATTATGGTTAGATTTTGAGATGATGATTTTAGGGATGAAATTTGATGGGCAATTTTTATTTACAAAGTATTTTTTCTATTAAATATGGTGAAAGCTTAGAGTTATTTATTAAAAAGTATGTTTAATAAAATTATTGTAAATGTTAAATTTGATTGATTGATTGGATGGATTTTAAATTTCAATTCTTTTCGGATTTTTAATGAACGAAAAAGTCATTTGTGTCTTCAAAGGGAATTTATAAGAGGAAATGAGAACATTTCATTTGTTTACTTGAAGTGGGTTATTTGTTTTTGTTGGATTTGATTTGGTTAGACTGTTTTGTTAGGATTGAAACACCCACAGAGATCACACATATGTAGCAGAGAATGCAGAAAACAAAGAGACAAACACACATCCATTCAATCACACAGAAGACAAAGGGTTTACGTGGCAAAACCCTCTAACCTCCAGAGGGAAACATCCACAGGACAATGACATAATCATTCTATTAGCAGAAACAATGAGACTACAGCCAGCCTTAAGCAACCAGGCAACCTAGGAGAGGGCTTGAAGCCCTTACTCAGCAAATGCCTCTAAGGCATTGATATTTATACACCTCCTCCTTTAGTTATGAAAAACTGAAAACATTTAATACTGGCCCTATATTTGCTGAGTAGTTTCAACAATATCTTGTTGGAGAAACCACCGTGAACAACTAGACCAATTCAGGTCAAATAGTTGTCACTTTCCCAACAATCTCCACCTTGACAACAATTAACCTAATGTCATGCCATTGTCCATTTATCACCTTCTTGCAAGCTAAAGATAGGTGATACCAGTGCTTTCAAAAAACCGAAGCACCCATTTCACTGCTCCACCTGGATTTGTCATGTGACCACTGACAACAACCTGCATGTGAAATATCTTATCATCTCATCGCAAACTTATACATTTTATCAATATATGATACACGAGACATGTAACCCTTTTCTTCCGCATCTCTTGGACATAAACCTGAAGAAAGATTCTAAAAGGATTTTATCAGTTTCACGTTAAATTCATGCTAAATTTCTAAGCGTCTTTTCCACGCACTCATGTTGTGATAACCAAACCTCACCTTTAGTCCCGTCTCTATGTATTCCATGCTCAAGATTGTTTTGGTGCTCCCAGATCCTTCATCTCAAACGTCCAAGCCCACTGAGCCAACCCGTTGATCCTCACCATGCTTGTGCTTCCATGAAGGAATCAACGAAAAAGTCATTTGTGTCTTCAAAGGGAATTTATAAGAGGAAATGAGAACATTTCATTTGTTTACTCGAAGTGGGTTATTTGTTTTTGTTGGATTTGATTTGGTTAGACTGTTTTGTTAGGATTGAAACACCCACAGAGATCACACATATGCAACAGAGAATGCAAAAAACAAAGAGACAAACACACATACATTCAATCACACAGAAGACAAAGGATTTACGTGGTAAAATCCTCTAACCTCCAGAGGGAAACATCCACGGGACAATAGCAGAATCATTCTATTAGCAAAAACCATTAGATTACATCCGCCTTAAGTAACTGGGCAGCCCAGGAGAGGGCTTGAAGACCTTGTTCAGCAAATGCCTCTAAGTCATTGATATTTATGCACCTCCTCCTTCAATTATGCAAAACTGAAAACATTGAATATTGCCCCTATATTTGTTGAGTAATTTCAACAATATCTTGTTGGAGAAACCACAGTGAACAACTAGACCAATTCAGGTCAAATAGTTGTCACTTTCCCAACATGTTTATGCTTCATGTTTATTTTGTCTAATAAAGTCGTAAGTCCATTGAAAATATAGTTCATGTATATTTTTGTAGAGAAATGCGTAAATGTATATTTTAAGTAATTGTAAGGATTAAGATCATGTATTTTTTCTTTAAATATTATAAATTTGAATTTCAATATGGTAAGGTATGTACACCTCTTTAAACAAAAAAAACTTTCAAATCACTATATAAAAAAGAATTCTTGTGACATAAATAAATAGATCGATCTCATATACCAGTTTAATATCTAAATAAAATATAACATTAAATTCAATTATTATTAATATGAAATTCTACTAAAATATAACATTAAATTCAATTATTATTAATATGAAATTCTACTGTATTTTTTTTTTTTTACCTTTAAAAGAAAACCTTTTTCCATATAAATTGCATATAGATAGATAAAATATCACTTATTACCCATTACTCATGTCGGGTCATTCTTGTACTTAATACCTAGAAAGAATTGTAGACTCACTCCTTTCATCATCTTCATCATGATTATTGCCATCAACCTTTTATTCATCATCATGATCAACTCAATTTGTGCTACTTTTTCTTTGTGGTAGGTTTATTTATTTATTTCTTTCTTCAATTTTTATTTTTTTTCTTCCATTTCTATTTTTATAGATTTGAATATCAAATAAATTAATATGTTCTACAGGTTAATATTCTTTTATCTAAAATTTATATAAGAAAAGAGATTTTCAAGTGGATTTCGCTTTTTAGGCGAACTCGTGGTTCACCAAAAGAGGCCAAGAACAACTTAGACTCACAACGTGACCAAAACCTTATGCTCATCACTTCAAGCGGTATGCAAATCTACTTTTATATTTAAAAATTAAGAATTTCACTTTCTAGACCTTTGCTTCTATTGACCAAAAGATGCACAAGAATGACCTAGATTTCCATGTGATCATGACCCCATTCTCATGTCTCTAATGGGTGTCTAAATCTACTTTTAGATTTGAAAACTGACAAGTTCAGTTTTTGTGACTCTACTTGGGGTTGACCAAACAAAACCCAAGAACAACTTGGAGTCATGAGCGATTGGATCCATGTGCTCATCTCCTCAATGGGTATTCAAATCTATTTTTATATTCAAAAACCAATAATTTTACTTTTGGGCATCAACTCGAGGTTAACTAAAAGAGACTCAAGAATGTTCCAAAGTCATATGTGATTGATACCCCTTGTTCATCTCTCATATGGGTACCAAAATGTACTTTCAGATTTGAAAATTGAGAATCTCACCTTTTTTTTTCCCTTGGCTTGGTTTTGACCAAAAGAGGCCCAAGAGATTCCCATACTCACATGCAATTGAGATCCCGTGCTCATCTCTTTAATGGGTATTTGTTGTAGGATAAATGTACCCTACAAGAGTTACCTCTCTTAGGCTCTTCCTAGACCTAAGATAGAATAGAGATGAAAATTGTAGATTTTCCTAGATTTGAATCATATATGAGAAAGATCTATCAGATAGGAGAATGAGAAGCATACCTAATACTTCGATGGTTGTCCCTACATGCTCCTTGGTCCTTCACTCCTTTGAATATATATTCCACTTTTATGAATGTAGATCTGAACACCAAAAAATACTTCTCACAATATCAAATGTAAAATGTATCAATTACTGATAGATCTAATAATATGACATAAAGACATAAAAATATTAACTCTATATAAATATTATAATCACCATATACAATCAATTAGAGGGCAAAGTCATGTGCATCTTCTATTAATAAAGAAAAAATCTTACAGCTTACAAAAAAATAGCTTGATGAAGCTTCTACCAATTTCCTTTCCCAAGCTCCGTTTATTCTTTCTTTTCCTTCCCTTTTTCCCATGAGAGCCTCTTGAGGGGGCCTCTTATGCCCTAATAGTGGATAAATCTAAGTAAATGTTTGTAACTAGTGGTAAATGTAACTAAAGAAAGGATAAGTTGGATTTGGTGCAACAACTCCAACCATTCATCCATTGTATAAATAACTTTAAAGATGGAATACAAACTTGGAATGGAATTCCTTCCCTAAATTCTCTCTTCTTGTTGGGTTATGGGTGAATGTTCATGATATGTCTCTCTTGGGTGTCTTCCTCAATTGTTTGGACTATAACATTTGGTTTCGTTTCCGCTTGAGTGGGAAGAATTTTTCAAAAGAACAAGATGAAATACTTGCAATTCAGAAGATGCATTCATTGATGCTTGATAAAGATATACACTGTTGTGTGAAGCTTGATGATTTTTGAGTTTGGTCGTATACAAACAAACCTATATAGAATTAATGTTGCTCAATTGAATAATAATCTAGTGGAAACAAATAATCTTCTATTAAAGAGGAACTATTGATATCACCATTCCTTGGCTCACTATCATTCAATATAAGGAAGAAATTTTGGCACACTTGCGTCCCTTGTTTTAATGGAAAAAGATGGCAACAAAGATATGGATTTGATTGAAGAGTATTGAAGAGTGTGGTGTTTTAGTCATGATATCTGTGTCCTATGCCAATCCATACCTAGATGGTTGATTACAGTACTGGACTGCCAATCCAACGATCTAGTAACAACACCAGAATATCTGAGGGGTCAGAGTCTACTGTTAATGTTCTTGTTGGTCAAATAATAACCCCAGCCTGCACTTGAAGTTGACAACAAGCCTAGGTTCACCACAGATAGATTTTCTTTGATAGTTATAAGATTACAGTTAATGAGCGAGGAAGTTAATATGGCTATAGTTGAGATTTCTATGAGTTGACAGTGTTATTATAATTGAGTAAAGATAATGAATATATATAGAAATTTTATCTCATACCATGAGCGCAAAGAATATATATAGATTTCAACTCAATACTATGAGTGCAAAGAGAATTGATCAACCCAAAGTCTTGATCAAATGGGGTCAACTTGACTTGAATGATGATGACCGACCTAAAATGACAAGCCTAGTCACCATAGAGAGTTTCGACCACTATGCAAGCTAGATGTTAAAGATATTACTTATGCCCATGGAATCTTATGTATAAAAATAATTACATGGAGGACATAGTTCACTCAAATGAGTCAAGTCTATCTAGTCAACCTGAGTCATGTCGACTCGAATTAATATTCGAGTGTAGTCGACTTAAAAGTTGAGTATGTTTAGTCGAAAAGGAAAATCATTATGTTGTCAGTTGAAATTTCAAAAAAGTTAAAATAAAAAGGAGGGGTTAAACGTGCGTATTTCAAAGGAAGGAGTTCCCCTCCATCATTGTAATCTAAGTCGAGGAAGGAGATCCCCTCCATCATTGTAATGTAAGTCGATTTCTAGTATTGAGTTGTAAAAGTTTGGTACCAATAAGTGTTTATTGAGTTGTTGAGTCAAGTTGTAGTCACATACTCCTTCATGTAATACCAAATGCAGACTCCACATACTAGAAAAGCATAAAGATGCACATTCAAGTTTGACAAGCAATAGAGAAAAGAAATAAAATACAGAGCATCGATGATGAACATGTCGATAGTGGTTAAAGGGAATCCAAGAGAGACATATTTTCACAGACACACAGACATGGAGAGCTAAAAAGAAAACATGATGATGAGAAAAAAATGATGATGAGAACATAAAATTGATTGATCCCCTGAGTATAAGACTTGTATAATAGTTTTTGGGTCATGGGAAAAAAAGAATGGTATAAGTGATCGATGGCATAGACCCTTATCTATCCCCTATAACGAATACTCCAAGAGCGATAGCCTAAAAGAGCGCGTAAGTAGTATAGGTCTAAAATGAGCGATCGAATTGGCAATAACAACTCTTAATGAGGAATGGAGAACATGGAGATCGAGGAAACGATACTTGTAATATATAGTCACTCAGATACAGTAGAGACTAATCATAGTAAACCTTGTATACATCTATCACCCTATTTAGCTGGCAGTTGTTGCGGTTGAGTTACCTATGCAAACCGGTATGCATGGGTGGTACACAATGAGGATACTTCTGTAGCAGCAGAGACCCAAAACATTGGTGCACGCTTGCTTGGGACAAGTAAGGAATTGAGTGAGGGGGAGATGTTGAGGGGGCCTCTTAGGCCCTAATAGTCATCACATATATGTCATTAGACACTATACTACATGATAATATGTAATAAGTGGATAAAGATAAGTAAATGTATGTAACTAGTGGTAAATGTAACTAAATAAAGGATTATTTGGAGTGGGTGCAACCGCTCCGACCATTCATCTATTGTATAAATAACCCTAAAGATGGAATAAAAACTTGGAATGGAATTCCTTCCCTAAATTCTCTCTTCTTATTTTGTTATTCGTGCCTCTTCTTAATATATTTCACATTGTAGTCTCTCTTGGATGTCTTCCTTAATTGCCTGGACTACAACAAAGACCCTCAATATATAGGATGAAAGAGATGAGATTGTGGATAACTCTTAGACACTCACAATAACAATCTTCTCGGGTTCTAATTACGAGAAATCTTGGATTGATCCCATCTCATTGTAACCATTCATAATTTGAGAGTAATAGACTCGGTCATGCCCTGCATTCTTGCAAGATGCGACAATTATTTGCCACCTGATTACCTGATGGATATTCTCTAGAGGTTAGCAAGCTAAAACACTGAGTTATGTCACTTTTCCCTTGAATATACACCATCCTTTTTCCTAGTCATGAGCTATAATTTTATAGATAGTGACCCAAACTAATGGCCGCATCTTGATCTCCTGCAAATCGTGATCGGGTCTCTTACTCTCGAATTTGGAATGGTTACATTGATATGGAATCAAGCCCAGATTTCTCATAATTCAGCCTTGAGAAGCTTGTTATTTTGAGTGTCTAAGAGTTATCCACCATCTCATCTCTTTCATCCTATATATTGAGGGTCTCTCATGGGAAAAAGAGAAGGAAAAGAAAGAGTAAAATTATAATGCCAGATTGATTATGGAGCTTCGATAACGAAATTGGCAGAAGCTTCATCAAGCTATTTGTTTGTAAACTGTAATATATATGCTTTATTAATAGAATATGCACATGAATTTCCCCTCTAATTGATTGTATATGGTGATTATAAACTTTACAGAGAGTTAATATTTTCATGTATTTATGTCATATTATTAGATCTATCAGTGATGGATACATGCCACATTTGATCTTGTGAGAGGTGTTTGTTGATGTTCTTATGCATGAATATATACCTTCATGATAGTGGAGGATATCTTCAAAGGAGTTACCTCCCTTAGGCTCTTCCTAGACCTAAGAAAAAATAGATATGCAAACTGTAGATTTCCTTAGATATGAATCATACATGAGAAAGATATATGGGATACGAGGATGAGAAGCATACATGATACTTTGATGGTTGTCCCTACATGCTCCTTGGTAGTTCACTCCTTTGAATATATCCTCCACTTTCACAAACATAGATTTGCATGCATAAGAACACCAACAAACACCTCTCACAAGATCAAATGTAACATGTATCAATCATTGATAGATCTAATAATATGACATAAAGACATTAAAATATTAACTCTTTATAAATATTGTAATCTCCATATATAATCAATTAGAGAGGAAAATCATGTGCATATTCTTAATTCATAAAGAAAAAATATTACAACTTGCAAACAAATAGCTTGATGAAGCTTCTCCCGATTTCCTTGCCCAAGCTCCATAATCAACCTAACATTATAAGTTTACTCTTTATTTTCCTTCCCTTTTTCCCATGAGAGACCCTCAATATATAGTATGAAAGAGATCAAATAGTGGATAACTCTTATACACTCAAAATAAAAATATTCCCGAGGTCGAATTACCATAAATATGGGCTTGATTCCATCTCATTGTAATCATTCCTAATTTGAGAGTAACATACCCGGTTGCGCTCTGCATTCTTGTAGGATACGATCGATCGTGATTTGCAAGAGAGAAAGACATGAACATCAATTTGGGCCATGATCTGTAAAGGTACAGCTAGAGACTAGGAAAAAGGATCATGTATACTCAAGGGAAAAGTGACATAACTTAATGTTTCATCTTGCTAACCTCTAGAGAATATCCATTAGGTAATCAAGTGGAAAATAATTATATAATAGATGCCCCCAAAAGTATGAGGTCAGAAGAGGTGTCTAATCATTGAAATACTTTACGAACAAAATTTATGGAGATTTAGGAAAATGAAGATGGGAATAAGCTAGCATCATTCCCACACAAAGAAGAACATCCCCGAGGCAGGCATACCCATGCTCAATAATAGAAACTAAGCATATCCACCAAAAATAGTACATTGTGGATCGATGCATAATGCAATTGACTAGATCATGGCCACAAAATAATACACTGTGGATCCATGTCGAAAGTGAGAACACAGCCACGACCAAGTACAAATATGGATCTATGTCAAAACATAAAAATTAGTGAGATGACTCGATGTCCGATTGATCTCTGACAAACTCATGAATTACACCATCGCAACTTGGAAGGGAATGTTGTAAAGCAATCATGTAGTCCCAACCCAAGGTCTTCATCTCAAAACCAAAATGGTATGAATCTATAACATGCAAATAGATGAGTTGATGTCGATCATGGTAGAAACTGTTTGATTACTAGTCATTAATGGATACCATTAACAGAGGCGAGGGAATCCATCGATGATGATGATGGACCCCAAGATACCTAGTACAATATAACAAGTGTGAAGAGATGAGTTGTAGTCGAACACTAGTGACTCATTCAATAGGATCCAATGATGTGAACCCACTTCTAGAAATGCAAGGGAAGGTTCCACCGATGTCTGCAAGACCCAAGGTACTAACTAGTTTCTAGATTTTGATCCTGGATAATGATTTGGTATCGATAGGACAGAATCCATCGAAGGAGGGCAGTGATGTATCCCCCATCAATCGACAGGACACAAACAAAGGTAGATGGTGTAAAATGTATAGAATAACTAACTCATGGATGGTTGGGATAAATGCGTTGAAGGATTGAAAATGGCCAACATAGGAGAACTTCCCTTGAACAAAGCGACACGAAAAATAACTTGACATGGCAGCATTGACTCAATAATGACAAAAAAATTCTCCATGGGAGACTATAAGAGTGAGCAGTCGGTTGAGTCTAAAAACACATGGACATGGTAGTGATTCAGAGGCAATGGATAGCCCAATTGTGGTACATAGACGTAAAACATGTGCATTGTTCAAGGGAAATTGGATAGACGGCTGCCATTTGTGAAGATGACTAGATTGAAAGCCTCTCAAATTTTCCCCCACCATGAACTAAGAGTACCCTTTTTTTTTAGCGATCTTGAGGAGGATAACATATGCTTAATATAGCTCATCTTCGAAGAGTACCTCATCACATGTTTAGTGAACCCGACGAAGGATGGGTTTGATCCCATATGGGTCCTTCAATGTATAATTTAGAAGTCTATAGAAGGTAAAATCGGTTGTCTTTTCACGTTTAGAGAGTCTAAAAATAACTTAAAGAAGAATCTAGTGGTATTCTATTTCATAAATTTAGTCCCTCGAGCCCAAAACAATATAAAAAAATGCAAGTGAGAACTTTTCTATCCAAGGTTGACTAGAGTATTCATTTTTCATAATTAGTCCATCTGATCTAAAAAAGGGATAAAATTACACCGAATATACATCCTTTTGAATCCATTTAACAAGTGTGAAAGGAAACAATATCACTCAACAATCTTTTTATGTTTATATAGTCTGAAAAATATTAAAGGAGACGTGAGGGTGTACCTTTTTTATGGTTAGTTACCAATTCCAACAAAGGGGTAATAGTAAGCTTTGTTGGAGAAAACGCATGGTTTGCAATGAAGTTCTAGGTGCATGGAACATGACTTAATCAATGGACTGCAAAAATAAATAGGACAAATGATGACCACTCATAACAACAGTTCTTGTCCAGGGGTGTTATAAAATGGGAGAAAATAGATGACTAGTAGTCAAGCATGATTGTGGTGCAATAAGAAATGGAAGAAAATGGTGATGCAACAATAATAACCAGTGAGAAAAAAATACTAATAAAGTGCAATCATTTAAACAACAAAAATGGTGGGAACCCCCTCCAGGAAAGCTCAAAAAATTTAAGGAAAGAGAGTGAATGTGACTCAATTTAAGGGTTAAGCACTATGGAGGGTTCTCGGGCCTATGATAAAATTGCAGTGTGGGAACCAAATGGAAATATGGGTGCTAACTAGGTTTCCCATGCAGGTTAGGCACCGCCATCCTAATTACGATGTGAAAAAAGAGTTCCTAATGTTGCAATCAGTCTGGTTTGAACCTAAGGCATTGTATTGGGAGTATGGATGGTTAATAATGCAAGGGAAATGTAGGGAATAACCTATACATATATGCTAGTTTTGGAACACATACCTCAAGTTCAATGGATGTCCCCATCATTGTAAGAAAAATGTCCCTAGAATCCTTTCAACACATGTAATCTAGATTGCAAGGTCAAAAAACATAGTGAAATCCAAAAAAGAAAATATTTTTGGATTTTCTAGATATGATGTACACAAAACAAAAGGCACTCACACCACACACCAATGTACAAGGAACTACACATATTTATAATTTACGCAAAGTAGATCCCATTTCTGGGCTTAGGAGAAGGATCTTTTTCATAATCAATGAACTCATGAGCCATTATTGCATCATATGGCTCACCATGTCAGGGCCATGCCACGGAGGAATGAATCTATGTAGTCAGAGATACTCAACATGAGTGGTTTCATGAGCTATGGAAGCTCCTTGATGGGATCCATCAAGACATGAAGGAGGTATGAAACATGAATCTTCGATGGAAGGGGTAGAATAGAATTTTTTGGCAAGTTCTAAAGATGAAATTTAAGGAGGAAAAGGGTTAAGACTAGGGGTTTCACTGAATGCTCCAACAAATACCCCTAGTCCCGGGTTGAATTTAATCATGATGACTCTTGTCAATTCCAAATCAGGGAGGGTATATTCTCGATGATTATCATATTCTCTGGGCTTATCAATGGACTCCATGATTGTTATACATTTGTATGCCACCTATATACCTAATGGACATCATTCAAAGGTTAGCAATCTAATCCCATGAACCATACCATTTTCCCCTTGAGTTTAACACCATTTGTTTTCCTGGTTACTTCTTGTCCCTTTACAACCAATGACCAAAAGAGATGGCTTCTCCCTGTATTCCTTCAAGGAGTGATCGGTCACTCCTTGCTAGTTATTTAGTGCACAATTGGGTTGTTACTCCCTTTTTAGGAGTGGTTTCGGGAGATTAGATTAAATCTTGATTTCTTGAGGTTCAACCTTGAGAATATTTTCATCTTGGGAAGGAATCCTATCCAATTCAACCATTTGATATTATCCCTAATATCCTATATAATGAGGAGTCTCTCATGGGAAAATGGGGAAGGAAAATAAAAACAAACTTATTCTGGTGGATTGATTACTAATCTTGGGCAAGGGACTTGGGAAAGGACTTCAGCATCAACTTACTTGATTGTAAGTTGTAATATATTTGTTCCATTAATAGAAGGTGTACAATACATTTTAATCTACTTGGATGTATATGTAATTGTTATGTTTCCTCATGGAGAATTAATGTTTTCATGTGTTATGATATATTATTATATCTATCATTGATTTATGCATGATTAGTGTAATCTTGTGAAAGGTTTTTGTGTCTCTATGTGTGAAGATATGAGATTTGATATATATACTTTAGATTTGTTTTTCTTCACATACTATTGTTGTGGTCACAGGTTATCTGTGTCTATAGAGAGACCAAAACCTTTTGGTCGCAAGTGTATGCATTATAGGGAAAGAACAAGACCTTTTGGTTGCAATCTTCCCCATTTTCGGAAGTGACCACCCTGGAAATTACACTACATGAGGGACCAGACCTTTATGGTCTCCCTATAGACCTCTACTGGGAGAGACCAAGAATTTGTGTTCACCCTCTAATAATTAATAGGGTGTGACTAGGACACAATAGCAATTTTTGAAGGGGCATCCTTTAGAAAAATCCCAGATATGTGTATGTTCTTTCTCACAGTCCTCCAAATCTCTCTCAGATCTGTCCTAACAATTATTGCTTCCAAATTTTTCAAAGACATTTTGAAATTTTTACTTGTATTCCATTTTGTTGATTTTATTAAAAAATCTTTTTTTTTTGTGGGTACAGTCTAAACTCTCTAACCTCATTCCCTCGAACTTTTAAGTGTTGATGGAATATTTGTAAGAGAGTTTCTTTTGTTTTTAAAAATTTGTTGGGTGTTCCTTTAGATTTTCTTTCATTGTTTATACAAAACCAACTCTCTCGATTTTCATCTCATCTTTGAGTGAAATTCCTTTTTCAAGTTTGTTATAGCAAGATTTGTCTCACCCCATGCAATCTTGCACATAAGGCCTTTTTCCATTTTCCTATGCCGACTTGAAGTCCCTTTTTACAAATCCCATAGGTTGGGTAGGTTTTGGTGATTGATGAGTCTTCTTGGGTCTCTGAAGTGATTGTTAAGTGCCTTTGGAATGACATGAAACCTATCTTTGCTTGAATTTTTGGGCAGTGCCTTTCTCATCATCTTTTCATTTTGATTGTCCTTGTATATTGGGTTGGGTGTTTTTTCTCCTTGATATCCTACTTAGGTCGTTTCTGCCTATATAAATTAGAGTCTTTTTATCAAGTTGTTGTCAAGTCCTTTCATTTTCATTTTTCTTATATTGAAGATACAAAAATATTAGGCATTTTACAATGATTGGAATTTTGATCTTTTGAGTCTTTGTCATTTATCTTAGTGCACGTAAAGAAAGATTGCATTTTTATTTAGAATTACATAATTGAATTGAAAATTGCATTTTTAAGAAGCATATAATTTATTAGAAATTGAAGTTAGGACTTTGCATTGTATTCATATTCATTTATTTTACTTGTTGAGTCATAACATCACTAGTTTCACGTCCACACCTTTTGAGTAAGCAAGGCCATTAAAATTAACGCTATAATTTAAAATTGATTAGTAACGATTTTATTTTCTAGGGTGCACAAACTAGCCTAGGATTTAGTGCCTTGGAATAGGATTTTGTGAGTAAACTTCTCCAAGGCTATTAAATCAGCATATGTGTTTGAATAAAGGAGTGAAGAAATCCATTGTATAATCAGTAATATTAGGAGGCTCCTCTTACACTGGAGTTAAATGCAAGGTCGCGTGAGGTTGGTTGAAGGGATATCCACTCGATACCTTCTTAGCATCAGATATATTTATGGGGATCTTGATATTGCCCTTACCTCTATGTGAAGTGGTGCTTTCAAGGTTTCAATCTTTGCTACCCTACCCATATGGTGGACTTGACTTATAATTGTTCACCTATGCATCGGTTATATCGTGGTTGTTTAGTTTCTTGACTTAGGTGCCACATAGGTTACTTATAGAGGTTATTTTGTAGGTACCCTAGCTCAGATAAGGTTTGGACAACACATAGCCTTTATGGAGGATTACCTCTCCAGGGGGATCTAACCGACTAGTTCTTAATCCCATGAGGGCCCTTATAAGTGATTATGATACCTCCAATCTTTAGCAGGGAGTCTCAGACCCCTCTTGGGAGAGGCATACCTACTTTAGGGAGGGAGGCCCCTTTCAACCACTTTATCATGTTTGTGTGCATATTGGTCATTTGATTATTTTGGTGTGCTCTTTGATTACTAGTTGGCCTTAGGATTTGTTTTTATATCTTGAGTCTTAAGTCATCGTGGAGAGAGACCAGCTTCCCTATAGGTCTCACCGCTTGTTATAGTTACCACCACATTTCGAGTCTTTTCCTTCTAAAAGGCATAGAGTTATAAAATGTGGTACACACAACTCCACTTATCAGACTTCTGATTCTACAAGGATGAGTACTAAACCGAGTTATCAAGATATTGGGAGTCCTTTGACTCCCACACCTAATATAGTCAATGGTACTCCTTTGAATCCTTCAACAATAATGGTTGTAGTGTCGGGGGCACCTATCATCACCATTTCCCATCCTATAGTGAACACTCAACCTATTTCCATGACCCCATTTGGGTATCTTGGTCACTCACCGGGCTATAATGTTCAGTCCATCCCAATGTCCTCTAGTCCTTTTTCCTATGGTATGTTGAATTTTACATCATAGTTTTCAAACTCCATCCCAGTCATTGGCCCTAATGCTAGCATTGGACTTGGGGGAACAAATCCTCCTTATACTCCATTCTCATTTGGTGGCTCTTATATCCCTCAAGCGAATCATACAGTGGGAGGCATTCCTTCTTTTAAACCTGGGTCTAATCCTGTTGCTTCTCGATGGAGTAACCAAACTGGAGGACAAACTATTTCTTATATCCATCATTTACAACCACCTCCTCTATGTCAATTCCGAACAACATGTTTGGCATGACGAACCCACATTTTTCCTCTAAGTTCACACCTGGAGTAGGTCATTTTCACACCTTGGGCTACCCCCAAACCGGAGCCACTCCGGCTAGGAGAAAATTTTATAACCCTCATCAGAACATTCCTACTAGAATGGTGCCCAACCAAACTCTTATGAATCCACCTGGAGGAGGGTCTTACAATCCCAGACAGGGCCATGGTGCTTACCATAACACTATATGGGATGCAATTCCCCAAGCACAATCTTTCCAGGGAGCTTGGGGCTAGATGTCGCAACCCCGTCTCCCCTTTCTGGCCACGCTCAACCTACCAGACTTGTCTAAGTTGATGAAAGACCTTGTGTGTCATGATCCTACATGGCCCCTCGTTCCCATTAAGCTTCCTTCAGATATTCCAAAATGTGAAGGCAATAATGGAGAGGACCATGGTGATCACGTTACCACTTTTCACTTATGGTTCTTTTCGAATTCCCTTAACAATGATTCCATTCGGTTAAGATTATTTCAACGCAGCCTCATAGGGGTTTCCGCGAAATGATATCTCGAGCTACCTAAGGGGTCATATGGGACCTTTAGTCATATGGTGCTATTCTTCCCTAACTTCCAATTGTCGGTTCATTACGATGTTGGCCTATAAATTATGTCGAACTTATGCCAGGACAAATCCACTCATGTCTCAGATCATATCCAAGAGTGGCATAGATGAAAGAGGTTGATCAATAACTGCATACCCCTAGACTTCCTATTAGAATGGTTCCTTAAGTATTTACAACCTCCTATTTCGAAGGATGTTGCTACATCTGGGGTTATATCTAAGGAAGAAGCAATCTTCAAATACCAATAGTTAGATCTTATATATGCTTGATCTGGGATGCTATACGATATTCTTTTGGACGCGCCGAGATCAAACTATGACCCTAGAAAAAATCTCGAACCTCATGTCGATGGCATTGTATGCTCTGCCAATGTGAAGTCCGCAGACTCAGTGACAAACAATTTGAAAGAGTTGTCTCTAAACCAGTCTGCAGGAGGGCCAGTTTTATCTGTCTTCCAATCCCACTCATCCGACAGATGTAAATTCTGTGCAATCGTCAACCAACCCAAATGGTAACCAGCAACCAAGCAGGAATAAGAAGAAGGGGATGTAATAATAATCATAAGGGTGGGAAAAATAATAATAAACCTAGGAACAATGTTAATAATGAGAGAACAAATAACAATTTTGGTGAGGGCAAGAAAGAAAGGCGTAAGGTGAAATTTCCCTGTAATCTTTGTTCATATGATCATCTTACTCATTTATTCCCCAAACTTGTAGAAGTTGCGAGGCTCTTATCTCTACTGCCCACCGTGATGTTGAATCATTTACCACATAATCAACACATGGCCTCGAGCTCCTCAAATCTAGGAAATGTGGTCGTTGGGAGTCAAAACCCACCGACACAAGACAATGATCGTTTGTGCATAAATATGGTCAATTCTCAGGTTAATGTAGCTAGTCAGTCTCGGGATTATAGTTCTCCACAAACCATACCTAGTATAGAATCTCCTCCTCCTTCGAAGACAGCCTTGCAGATCGAAAAACCAGACCCACAACCTCATATTCCAAAAGGAGTACTCAAGCACTCTACCCACAATCCAAATTCTAGAGTCACCCAAAATTACTCTATTGTTGAGGACCTGGGTCAAACCCCTTGTGAAATGTTGGCCCTGGAGGTACTCCAGATGTGTCCTTCACATAGGAATGTCTTTCTATCTACGTTAGGAGCTCTAGATCCCAGTGGCTCGAAATTTATCAAGTTTTACGTCATAGATGTGAAGCCTTGCTTTCCTTACCATGTGGCATTCTAAATCCATGTGGGTTACTCAAATTATACCATCAAGCGTGTGGATGTCGATGAAGGTGCTACAACATGTGTGATGTCCCTGATCTTTTTGAAAGCTCTCGGCTCTCCAACCCTCTCTCAATATCTGACCATGTTGACTTCTTTTGACAGTCGTTCGTTCCACGCTCACGGTATTCTTCCTACCTTTCCGGTCCATTTAGGTGGGAAGATGGAAGAGGTGGATGTTGAGGTGGTTGATGCAACCCTATATTATAACTTGTTACTAGGATGCAATTGGAATTATGCTATGATTGTTGTCATATCTTCCATCTTTTGCACTCTTTATTTCCCTCACGATGGTAAGATCATGATGATTGACCAGTTATCCTTTGTGTATTCTAACCCCAATGCATATGTTGGACCATCGATCCTCGTGGTCAACAATTTTTAGTCGAAAACTGAGAATATCGATGTGAGAATGTATTCATCCCTTATGGGTACCTTCAAATTCATGGCACTGATTCACCATGTTTACTCCATGTCCACTAAACATGTTTCATTAGAGAGGTCTGATCCTTTCTACACTTCCTATTTTAATGATCCTTGGACCCTACCTTCCTCGACTGTCTCTTTTGAAGGTCAATCGCATGTTGGAATGGCTATGCCACTATCGGTAGTAGAGATAGTGTATCAAGCCGTTCTTGACTCTTCCACTGATCTCAATCGTATTACCTCACAAACGGATGGGGAGGATCCTGTTCTTAATCCCGTGTGGGCCACTTCATCGTCTTGTTCACATGAATGCTTCGATGAGACTTTTCCCTCGAATGAAGCTATCATCGAGGCAATGAATGGTTCTAGCAAACCTTGGGATGATATGCATCACCGCTCTTATTTTCTCCCAGAGCTTGCTAGAATCGAATAATATGACTTTTGATCTACTCTAAGCGAGATAGTTGGTCATGTCATAGTTCCACTTGATACGCACAACATTTATTTTGAAGGAAATATTACGAGTATCTCTCCTACCATAATGATGAATATCTATCGTACCCATGGCAAGATCGAAAATGTACACATCGGTGTGGATTGTTCTCCAGAAGAAATTTTGATCTACACCGAGCTCTTCAAGGAATTCTGAGATGTATTTTCTTG
This sequence comes from Picea abies, assembly GCA_900067695.1. NCBI lineage: Eukaryota > Viridiplantae > Streptophyta > Pinopsida > Pinales > Pinaceae > Picea > Picea abies. The sequence continues at coordinate 23,299 of CBVK0100872430.1, read as the reverse complement.
GTCATATGAAGAGATGTCAGGAATCAACCCTTGAATTATCGAACATGAGATTAAAACTTACCTAGATGATAAGCTTGTTCGACAACGTCTTAGAGCTGTCAATCCCTGGAAGGCCCCTACTATTAATGCTAGATTTATCTACCTGGTTCCCTTGACTGAATGGGTATCCAATCTCATTCCTGTGAATAAGAAGCAAGGAACAATCCATGTATGCATGTAATTTCGTGAAATGAACAAAGCCTGTCCTAAAGATAACTTCTCGACACCTTTCATCGATCATATTCTCAATGAATGTGTGGAAAGCGAGGCTTTTCTTTCATGGATAGATTTTCAAGTTATATTTAAATTCAAATTAAACCTGAGGATCAACATAATATGACATTTAGTTCTCCTTGGGGTACTTTCACATACTGGAAGATGCCTTTTGGCCTTAAAAACGTTGAAGAAACCTTCCAACATGCTATGACCTTTGCATTCCATGATCTTAAGAATATAGTCGAAAATTATCTTGAAGATCTTGTTACTCACTCTCATAAGAGAGTGGATCACCCTAAGAACCTTCAGCTAATTTTTGAAAGATGTCATCATGATAGAATTCGATAGAACCCTCATAAATGCATATTTTACGTTAGTTCTAGACGTGTTCTAGGATTTTTAGTTTCTGATATCAGAATCATGGTAGATCTGTTAAAGGTTGAGGCAATACTTTGATTGCCTCCCCCGTGCATTATTCAACAATTTCAAGGTTTACAGGAGAAATCTAACTTTTTACGTTGGTTTATAGTAAACTATGACAATATTAATAAGGGTTTCATGTGTCTTTGAAGAAGGACACCCCTTTTATCTGGGATGAGTGATCCCAAGAATCCTTTGATTCTTTGAAGAAATCTTTGGTATCGACGCCTCTATTGAAGTCTGTTCACTACAGTAGGGATTACTTGCTTTATATCATCGCATTCAAAGAAACGATTGGTATGGTTTTGGTTCATGAGGATGATGAGATCCATGAGAATGTCATCTATTATCTTAGTCAAAACTTATTTGGTCCTGAGCTCAAATATTCTCACCTCGAAAATCTAGCTTTGCTTGTCATACATGCAGTCCAATGATTACGCCATTATATATTGATTTTAAAAAATATTGTGGTTGTCGATGTCAATACTGTTATCATCCTATAAGTTATAGGATCAACTGGTGACTGGGATATTATCTGTCTCTAGTTTTTTTGTTGACAAATGATTTTTCATTCTGCAAATAATTTGAAAAAGAAAGAAAAATAAAAAGAAAAGAAAAAGAGGGCATAAAAGATTTTCAATAAAAGCCCCATGCAATAATAGTAACTTGGTCCATACCTTTCAAGCATGGCCAAGTTCTTTTTAAATTTGATGTTGATAGGGTAGTGAATGAATTTGGATAAACAGTTTAATCTTAGCCAAAGTGTCTAGGTAGATTAGTGAATAAATCTGGCTAGACTGTCTAATCTTGGTCAGATAGCCCCAAGATAGAGTAAATTCTTAACCCAACAGTCTAATCTGGGTTAACTGTCATAGGAACTAGGTTAGAATATAGGTTAGATTGCTTTGTTGCTTCATTTCAATAAGATCCAGTTTGATGTAAGTGTTGCACCATGTTTCATATGCTTAGAAGATCATTTGGTCGAGCCCCATGGTGGTGT
>CBVK0100872430.1:0-20366 GCA_900067695.1 Picea abies | reverse complement strand
CAGATCCACCATTTTCTCGAGTTCGCTCTCAAGTGTCAAGCCCACTATATTCTTGAACAAAGAGTCATCATCTCTTCATCCAGAGAGATCCTTTTCCTCATCACGCCCGAGTCCATAGACCAGATGATGCAAATCCCCTGAGCCGACTCTACGTCTCCCTTCAACATGGAAATCCTTACAGAGTTGTACCAGAAAATGACTTTTCCCCAAAGAGCTCAAATATTCGAGCTTTTCCTTCCTGCATCCACTCAATTCCCCTCCACAAATCCTCTGTATCCGTCTTCCATGTTCTCAACCAAAGGAATCCAGGTCATCTCCTCCCTTTGTTCTTTATTAGGATACTATTCTAATCAGTGGGTAGATGAACCCATTCTGGGTTTTCTATCCATTTTCTCCACTGATGAAAAACCCACCACCCAGTTTGACTTTAGCACATTCTTGGCAGATAATATTCACAAATAGTTCGTGAATTTTGGCACGGAAGGCATGTTCAGATGTTCATCGATACTCGCCTACTTGTTCATCTTCTTCCACATGGATAAATTTAGCTTTTCCATGCAGAAGATGGATGAAGATGGTAAACCTCGGGCAGTCACAGCGTGGACTTCCTTGCTCAATCACAACTCCACAGAGTACAGTTTCAAGGGGTTCATCGATCCGTTCTACCACCCTGTGGTAAGTATGCTAAGTGGTAGGCTCGAGCCTTGGATAAATGACGAAGTGGAGAGGATCCTGCATCTCTCTGACAACACAAAGACTGGGGATTGGTACTTGTATCAAAATTATACAGAGATCAGAGTATACAGGTGCGAGTTGGCACCGTATAAGTTGCCCAAATATTTTCCTGTCAGAATCTTTTCTTTAGAATATATAAGGAAAATTATAAATTCAGATGATATCCATTTTGTATCATTGAAGAAAAAGCAACAGCTTAGAATGAAGGGGTAGATTGGCTCCTTCATCTGCAACAGTCGTGGCGCTGGGGAAGAAGCAGACCAGATGTTGAGAGAAATGAAGTTCTTCATGAGCTTACCATGGCACTATGATCCTTATGGAATCATTTCAGAGATGAGGGTGAAGAACAAGAACATCCCATATGTTCATTAAGCTAGGCCTGAGGTGGAAAAATTTGCAAATCAGACAGTGTGGGAGCCTAACACATTGGTCGAAGTGGAACAATAGGCTCACCCAACCACTGTGCCACCAATGACCATGCCATAGGTCCAAAAAGAGAAGAGGACGAGGCAGGATTTATCTCTACCTCTCATTGAGGTATCTTCCGAGGAATTCCAGATGCATACTAAGAGGCCTAAGACTTCCTCAATCCCTGGCCCGATCGGGGAAAAAGAGGCCCCACTTACCATAGTGACCAAGTCTTTTATTCCACCCTTCGGGTCGAGCATCCATAAGGACATCACCCCAGTATTGCCGAAGAAATCCACAGACTCCCCATTGAACACTTAGCCAGGCAAGACTGGGCCCAAGCTGAGCATTTTCGAGAAGTACGAGCTGATCAAGAAAAAGAACCAGACCCTTACTAGCAGTACTTGCGCTCAGTTCTGGAAGCAAACGTTGACAATGCAACATAGGTTGCTATCTGCATTTGACACAAAAAAGGGAAGAATGCACATGGCCTTCCTCCAGGAACAGGTACCAGATCCCAAGGTGATCACCGATTAGAAGAGGGCCACCTTCGAATTCCAGACGAAGGACGTGCACCCAGCTGATCAGATGGATCTGCACAAGCAGACATGGGAAAATGGTTTTCTACACTCTGGCACATGCTTCTACTGCTGCGTCGAAATTCCAGGTGTCCTTGAATAATGTTCAAACACAATTAAAGATGGAGAAAATATCGTCCTTTGCAAAGGACAATAGGATCAAAAATTTGGAGGAACTGGTCCTCAAGATTGGTTATGATCCTTCAAACGTGAAAGCAGTAGAGGAAATGATAAAGAAAAAGAATGATGATATAGCATCCTTGAGGAAACAATAGAAACTCCCACCCACAGAGGATTCACAGGCGAAGGAGATAACAGAGAAAGAAGGAGAGAAGGATGAAATGCTAAAGCTGCTCATGGAGCAGAATGCACAGCTTAAAGAAATGGAAGCTGAGATGGAGAAACTATTAAAAGAGAAAGAGAAACTGAAGCCAATGGAAGTCATTCCATTGAGTGCTTTTCCAATTGCAGGAGTGAGCACAACATCAGTGATAGAAGTCCCATCCGCAACTCCATTGACATCACAGGAAAAGACAACCAACCTTGCTAAATCCATGGAAAAGATGAACCTGCAGGAGACAGAGATTAGCAGGACAAAAAAGGAGATTGAGAACCTGTAGGAACTCAAATCTTCCTTCCAGACCAACCTCTCCAAGGAAAAGCACGTGACAGAATAGTTCAAGCAGGAGCTACAACAGCTCCGAAAGCAGACAGTGGCAGGAAAGACTTTGGCTGAGGTTAAAGAGAATGTATGGACAGCCATCACTAAGTCCATGAATGAAATATGGCCAATAATCCAGATCATGTTCAAGCAGAATGAGTTGGTGCTCAGAAGAAAATAGGACATTGAGAAGATCAGAGTAGAATTGGGAGACATGCCAACACAAGCAAACGAGATTATCAAATTCCTCAATTCTAAGACCAAGGAAGAGCTGGAAGAGCTGAATATTGAAGATAGAACATAGACCATCCTTGAGGTCAAGAGAGTTTTGACCAAGAGAGGATTAATGCTTCAGTTGGAAGAAAAGGTTCAAGCCATGGAGCTAGGGGTACAGAGATTCTTTATAAGATTGAAGCTCTCCAGAAGAAAGGTCTTCCTGGTCTGAAAGTGATCAATGATAAATTGATGAAACTCCCAGACTACAAGAAGAGATTAGCCAAAGTAACTAGGGACAGTTCAAAGTTTGCAGGCATACAAGGGAGCATCACCGACAAGGAATTCCTGGATGCCCTTCAGTGGGACAACAATATCCAACATGAGATTCGATACATATTCCTCACCAAGCCCACATTCACCAAGTATACAGAAATGGACGAAGTGTATCGAAGACTGCTCAAAGTCAACGCGCCCAGTCATCTCAGATGGGAGGAAATCTGCGATTTGATCTATTAGCAGATGAGTTGTCCAGGTCTAGTCAGTTCTCTAGTCAGATGAAGTCGTGCAGAGGTTTCATCAACGGCCCACCCAGAAATCAGCGTGCAGTTACACCATGTCATCAAGCAGTTCCTAGATTTAGGAAATTTGTTAAATTAGTTAGGCTAAAAATAGATTTAGCACGTCCTGGTCATTTATGATAGGAACGTTTGTAATTTGAGTGATAAATACTTCACCTTTCGAAGTATTGAGGGTTGATATTCACACCTTGACGCTATCAAACTGTAACATTTTTGAAGAGATCTTCCATTAATAAAAAGGAGGCGCTTTTACAGGATTCTTGCATGTATTCACTGGTGATGTTTTTCTCTCTAAGTTGAATTGTTATTCTTACTTTGTGATCATCTTGTTTTCTAATTCTAATCTTTAAGAGTAATGAATGTTGCAGGATTTATCTCGTATACCCTGTTTCTGACTCGAAATATTTTAGTGTTTATCTTCTGGTATTTCAATAAAGAAATTCTTAACTGCTTCTTTGTTGAAAGTATCTTTCTCAATCTTTTCTGCTATTCATCATCTATGCTACTAAAAGATCTAGTGATTATATTATCTCGCCCTGTGAAAGTTTTCCCTTTGCGTTTCTGGTTTGTATTTCATATTTTATTAAAACACAGACCCCATAGCCCAATGGATGTGTAGACTGTCTCAACCAATTCGAAAAAACACTTTGATTACCAAAACCGACTTATTTCTTTACTTAGCCTAATATTTAAAATTGCAAACATAGCTAAATCTTATAGAGAGATCCCTCTCTGGAGTTGGAAGGGTTAGATCCCAGCTTCAAAAGTGGTTGGATAAAGTTACATTTTGTGGATTTCTTCTGTGTCAACCTCTTGGAAATTTACAGAGTGCTAACATAGTGGCGACCATACTGGGGAAAGAACATAAAATTTTATTATTTCACGTTTTCTTTTCCTTAAAAAGAAAGTTTGTTCCTGGAATATTGCAACTTTGAGAAGAAAGTAATGTTTAGAGGTTGATTAAAATTTGTACATATTATTTTCGGACTCATAAAACAAAAGGCATATATATAAAAAAAAAAATCAAAAAGAAATCTGGCTCCTAAGAAATTTTATACTCGATCTCATCCAGACCCAGAATCTGCGATAGTGACAGATAACCCAGAACTGTTACTCAGGAGAGAGACCTTAGCTGAAGGCTCAGTGAATCATATTCCCCTTCATAAGTCCCTTTCCTTTTCAAGGAAACCCATTGCCTTTCAAAACCCTGACTTTGATGCCTTTACCCAACAAAGCCTAGCTAGAACACGGTCCGATAGTTTTGTGACTGGAATCATTTTCAACCCAACTGTTTTACAACCACGAACCCCTGAAGTTTTGTCTCCCACTGCAAAACCGAAAATCACTCCCTCCGTGATATCCAGTCCCTCCTCATCCTCATCTTTAGTTTCTACCTCGTCGATCATCCAGACTGTCGTCCCACCTCCTCCACCCATCATGGCAGCTCGATATGCTCCTTTGGTGTTGGCTGTGACTCTACATGCCATGCCCCAAGACTATCAAACAAGACTTCCATAGTTCGATGCAACATGACCTTTGAGCGCACAACAACATGTAGATAAAATGAATTATTATTATGATCTACATGAAGTAGATGAAGCTGATGTTCAAATGAGATTGTTTGCCCAGAGTTTGACAACTGACGTTAAAAAGTGGTACAAAGGGTTGCATGCTGCCTCAGTCCTTGACCTTACCGCATTCCAAAGGAGTTTTCTAGAAAGATGGGAGGTAAAGAAAAACCCCCTGCAAATTTTGTCAGAATATGAAAATATCAGAAGAAATCAAGGTGAGACAGTGAAAGATTACTGCACTCATTTCAATAACCTGTACAACGCAATCCCAGCTGAAATCAAACCTCCACAGGGTTTTTCCTTGATAAATTTCCCTGATGGCTTTGACACTGACATGTCATACCAACTAAGGGAAAGAAATTCCACCACCTTGGAAGACATGCAGAAAAGTGCTATAAGTGTGGAGGCCAATTTGTTGGCAAAAAGGGCATGTCAGAGGTCAGAGAGGAGAGTCACAATTAAAGAAGAACCTTCCACGTTGACTTCAGATTCCAAATTGGATTCTTTGGCCAGAGAAATGGAAAGAATGATGGAAAGACATACTGTGTCAGATAGAAATCCCTCGAGAGAAAACCCACCATCTCCTCAGGTTCAGAACCCTAACTTTAGGAGAAACCCTCCTCAAATCAGACAGAGATATCCTAGGGATCAAAGAGAGCAGAGGGGTCCAGATCAGCAGATCAGACCTCCTCTACAAGAAAATTATGCTAATGAAGGGGAGGAAGTAATCGAGGAATTGGAGGATACGCACATAAATCTCATGGGAATTCACGATAACGAAGCTATTTTCCTTACCCAGGAAGAGAAAGAACTTTTTCTTCTCAATAAAACAAAGGTAAGTGAAGAAGCCGAAGATGCAGAACAACAAGCATTCGAAAATTCCATTTTGGAGGTACACCGACAGTATAACTTGCGGAGTAAAAAGACAGAAGAGAGTTCCCCAAAAAAGACGATTGAAACAAAGAAGGTAGTTGAAACCAATAAGGCCTTTGAAACATCTGCTAAGAAGATTCCTGAGAAGAGTACTGATGAAGTTACAGTGAATAAAAATATTACTATTCTGAAAAGACTGCCGTAGCCTGAGGTTGCACCTGTTAATCCACCAAGTACTTCTGGCCAGAAGAGCGTGGTGGACAAACCAGAATTGATGAGCCAAGGAAGAACTCCTACACCTTTCAGCCTTGAGGGGGAATTAGCCAAAGTAAAGATTCCCATCCCACTTTCAGAGTTGATGAACAAAGATGTTTATCGTTCACAGGTGATTAAAGCATTGACCATTGAACCTGACATAGGCACGAAGGCCTTAACCATTGGATCAACAAATCATTCAGACACTGTGAACCTTACTGATGATCAACCCGAACTTCTTTTTGGACCTGAAGTGGATGGTCGAGATGATATTGGTGATGTCACTCCTTTTTACATCAGTTTAAACATACATGACCTGATCTTGCATAACACTATGCTGGATTCCCATAATCAGATGCCTAAAGCAGTGATGGAGAAACTGGGACTGGAGGTCACCAGACCTTACAAAGATTTACACTCATTTGACTCCAGTAAAGTTAGATGTATTGGTTTGATCAAGGACCTATGTATCACCCTGGTTCAGATTCCTGCAAAGAGCATGGTCATGGATGTGGTGGTTGCAGACATCCCTTCGAAGTATGGAATGTTACTATCCTGGTCTTGGGGGGATAAGTTGAGAGGTACACTGCAGCTAGATATGTCTTATGCCACTATCCTAGTTTTCGGGCAAAAAAGAAGGATATATAGAGAAACATTGATGAAATACATGGTTAGTAGACAAGAAAAACCGCACAACTATCCTCTTTACTCTGCGCATTCCGGCTTGGATTCTTTTATTTTGTACAATGATGGTGACACGGGAGAACAAGATACTCAGCTGGCAGAAGATACATCTAGTCAGGATGAAGGCCAAGAAACCATTGAGGTAGCAAGGATGAAAAATGTGATAACTAAAGAGCTACCAACAGATTTCTAGAGCATGGATTTTGACGGAGCAGTGAGCAAAGAAGGAGCTGGAGCAGGAGTTTGGCTGCATAATCACAGAAATAGGTATTCAGAAAACCATTCTTACAAATTAAATTTCCAATGCACTAACAATATTTCCGAGTATGAAGCCTTGATGGTCGGTTTGAAGCTTTTGAAAAAGGTTGGTGCTAAACAGATTATGGTAAAAGGTGACTCTGAGTTGATAATCAAGAAAATCAAAGGTGAGTATGCTGTGAAACACCCACACCTTAGAGATTATAGGAATGTTTTTCTAGATGCCCTTAGATGTTTCACTGAAGTGGACTTACAGGTAATGCCAAGGGGACAAAACATTCTGGCAGACGGGTTGGCTACATCACAACCACATGTAAGATTCCATTCCGCTCGACTCGCCCATACACTGTTGAGGTGAAATGAAGACCAACGGTTCCCGACAATATCAGGTACTGACAAGTGTTTGGTAATGATGATCAAACAGAAGACTTTTTGCAATGTAAAAATGATTTTGAATGTACAAATATAGATTTAGAGAATGAGGATGAAAATGTAAACAGATCTAATTTTGAAATTGATAGTGTAAATAGTCTAGATTCAGGAGAATTAGGCGATGACGAAATGGATGCCGATGTTTTACATTTGAAAAGAAATGTTTTACCTAGGGATTTAGTTCCTTTGGAGGACTTGTTTGATTTTAATGACGTAGCCAAAAAACCGAAAATTGAAGCACATGGACAAGATGTAGAAGATTGTAATATAGGGATCGAAGAAAAACCCAGGATAGTCAAACTATACAAATCACTACCCCCTGAGGAAAAACTCAAATACATTGAGCTGTTTAAAGAATATTCGGATGTCTTTGCCTGGGGTTATGAGGATTTGAAAGCTTACGATACCAGCATCATACAACACAGGATTCCACTAAAAGAAGACCAAAAACCATTTAGACAGAAACTTAGGAGGATAAATCCCATGTTACTCCCTCTGGTAGAAAACGAGATCAAAAAAATGTACGATGCCAAAATTATAGTCCCGTTGCGTTTTTCCAAATGGGTCTCTAATTTGGTCCCTACACGTAAGAAATCTGGGGAAATTAGACTCTGCATAGATTTCTGAAATCTGAATAAAGTCTCCCTGAAGGATAATTACCCCTTGGTCGGATCCAGTCGAATTTCTCTACTGGACGGTTTCTCAGGTTACAATCAGGTCCTAGTTCACCCGGATGACCAAGACAAAACCGCTTTCACCACGCCATGGGGTACTTTCATGTATGTGAAAATTCCTTTTGGTCTGATGAACGCAGGAGCCACATTCCAGAGAGCGATGGATATCGCCTTTGTGGAAGAATCGGGTAAGTTTATTGTCGTCTATTTAGATGATGTAACTGTGTTTTACCGATCTAATGACGAGCACCTGCGACACCTTAGACGAGTCTTCAAGAAATGTAGAAGGTTTAGGATCTCTTTAAATCCTAAGAAAATCCTTTTCGGGCTAGAGGAAGGAAAATTGCTAGGACACATCATCTCCAAGGATGGAATCAAAATAGACCCCAGCAGGATCGAGGCCATAGAAAATTTAGAACACCCAAGAAACCTCAAAGAACTACATTCTTTTATCGGGAGAATAAAATTTTTACGAAGATTCATTCCCAATCTCGCAAAGCTCCTAAGAAACATTACAAATATGCTAAAAAAGGATGTAAAAATAAAATGGGACTCCGAGTCCAGACAGTCTTTCGAACAAGTCAAACGAGCACTCATAGAAGCCCTTGTTTTGATCAGTCCTGATTTTACTAAGGATTTCTATCTTTTCTCTTTCGCCTCAGAACATACTATAGCAGCGGTGTTACTACAAAAGAACAGCGAGGGGTATGAACAACCCATAGCTTTATTTAGTAAAGCGTTAATAGACGCTGCTCTGAATTACAAGATAATGGAGAAACAAGCTTTTGCTTTGGTGAAAGCTATAAAAGATTTTAGGGTCTACATTCTCCATTCCCATATCATTGCATATGTTCCGAATGTGGTAGTAAAAGACATCTTGACCCAAGACAATCTGGATGGAAGAAGAGGGAAATGGATTGTTTTCATTTTAGAATACGACATAGAGATTAAGCCTATGAAACTGATCAAAGGTCAAGGCCTTGCTAAATTAATGGCTGAATCTAACTTTCATGCTCTTGACATTAATTTTTTAGCTGTAGCAGATGAACAGGGCGAGATGGCGACTCCAAATGTGAGAGAGGTATTTCTCAACTCTCCATGGTATGCAGACCTTATATACGTTTTGCAAAATTTACAAGCTCCCCCTAGTTTGACTAAGACTAAAGCTAGATTTTTAAAGTTGAAAGCCTTAAAATTTTGTATTCTAGAAGGCAATTTGTATTGGAAAGATCCTGGAGGCATTATATTAAATTGTTTATTGAAAGATGAAGCTGATAAAGTGTTACAAGAATTTCATGCAGGAGAATGTGGTGGCCATTTGAACTGGAAGGTCACAGACAACAAAATCCTCAGGGATGGTTTCTATTGGCCCACCCTGTTCGCCGATGTACACCATAAAGTGGCTGCATTTCATCAATGTCAATTGTTTGAAGGCAAAAGGAAACTCCTTCCTCTCCCCCTGAAACCGATCTCAGTCAAAGCCCCTTTCCAGCAATGGGGACTGGACTTCATCGGAGAAATACACCCCCCTTCTTCAGGCTAGCACAGGTGGATTCTCATTGCCACTGATTATTTTACCAAATGGATCGAAGCAGTACCAAGAAGGCAAGCCACTGACTCTGTTATTATGAAATTCCTTGAAAATAATATTTTGTCTCACTTTGGATGTCCTAGAAATATTGTAACTGATAATGCAGCTGCTTTTCGGTCGAAAAAGCTCATAGATTTCTGCAACCAGTATCACATTGGTTTGGGGCATTCCACAACTTACTACCTTCAAGGGAATGGGCTAGCGGAATATTCAAACAAAACCTTGGTAAATATCATCAAGAAAACATTGCAGGAAAACAAGAAATCGTGGCACAACAAGTTGGTATTCGCGTTATGGGCTGACAGACTGACCACCAAAATATCAATTGGTATGTCACCATACCAACTGGTTTATGGCACAGAGGCAGTTTTCCCCACTTCTTTAGGAGTCCCTGTCATGAAGTTCCTTCAAGATGTACAAGCTGAGCCAAATGACTCACAGAGAAGGATCAACCAGATGATCCATTTGCAGCAGTCTAGGGAGGACGTTTTCAACAAGACTCAGGTGATCCAAGAAAGCATCAAGAAGATTTTTGACAAAAGAACCAAGGAAGACAATTTTGAACTAGGATATTTGGTGTGGAAATGGGATGCCAGAAATGAAGACAAGGGAAAGCATGGAAAATTTGACATTTTGTGGATTGGACCATACATGATCCAAGATTTCAGGGGAAACAATGCTTTCTTGCTAAACAACGCTGATGGGATAGATCTTCCAGGAGGACCTGTAAATGTCAGAATGCTGAAACATTATGTGCCACCTTAGTAAGAGATTCAAGTTTTCACTCTCCATTGTACATACCATTTTTATTTTTTATTTTTCGCCTGAATTTTCTTAGTGAAGAACATTAGTCAGTTGGTTGAAGCCCGAAGAGAAGGCCCTAAGCTGCTGACCACTGTTCTTCCCATTTTTGAGAATAAATCCTATCAATCGACGACGGCTACTAGGCAAAAATTTTCTGAACGACAGGAACCAGGATTCTTGGCACTTCACAGGGAAAGTACCATCCCCAGGTGGAGCCACTGTTATCACCCTATAAGTTATAGGATCAACTGGTGACTGGGATATTATCTGTCTCTAGTGTTTTTGTTAAGTTCTTTTTAAATTTGATGTTGATAGGGTAGTGAATGAATTTGGATAAACAGTTTAATCTTAGCCAAAATGTCTAGGTAGATTAGTGAATAAATCTGGCCAGACTGTCTAATCTTGGTCAGATAGCCCCAAGGTAGAGTAAATTCTTAACCCAACTGTCTAATCTGGGTTAACTGTCATAGGAACTAGGTTAGAATATAGGTTAGATTTATTTGTTGCTTCATTTCAATAAGAACCAGTTTGATGTAAGTGTTGCGCCATGTTTCATATGCTTAGAAGATCGTTTGGTCGAGCCCCATGGTGGTGTCTACTTGAAAAGGTTGGGGAAAAACCCATAAAACGCGTTTATCCCGAGTTTTCCCCGGCGCATGTGTTTTCCACTCCACACTTATGCTCCCTGCACATATCAACGTTCTTGATCATGGCGCCCAGATCTATGGTGGACAGAGAATTTCATACCCCCCCGACCGTTCTGCTTTTAACCAGGGGGGTCCGAAATCGATGATAAGACTTGCGCTCATCTTGACAGCTCAAGATTGAGCGCTCAAATCAATGGTCAATGTTGGATTATGGACCCCCCCATCCATTTTGCCTTTAATGGAGGGGGGGGGGGTCCAAAATGAGTAATAAAAGGCACGCTAAGATCTGCATCCAGGAAATAGGTGCGTAGATCAACGACCCTAAATGGATTTTGGACCCCCCCAGATGATCTACTTTTAACCGAGGGGGGGGAGTCCGGAACAGAATCTTCCCTCCAGCGGGCCCTCTTTGTACGTGGCATCATTTTAATGGCCCCGAGTTCCATCACCGCCTGCTGTCTGACTTACCATCGTCACCACTGGACGTCACCTTCCACTTTTCTCGAGTTAGTCATGTCCCATAACTGCTGTCAGTCCTTCCCCCCCATTCGTTCGTGGCAAGCCCCTTACTATGACTTTTACCTCCAATCGATAGCCGCCATGTCACCCATCCATATTCCTCAGTCACAGTCACCTGCCATCTCACCCTCAAAGTGATCCATAGGCCATTTATTACTAGATAACCTATCCATTATCCAACTGACCTGTCTCCCGTGCCCAACCGACCCCATTTTAAATAAAACTACCATTATTCCCCTTACTTTCATTATTCACCGATCGCACCACAGAAATTCACCGCTTACTCCTCCGTTATGTTCCATCGCCCTCATCCACGGTCAGTCGCCCCCACTAGCGTTGTGTTTATTGCAGGTACTGTTGCAGAAATGGCGCCAAAGTCCAAACAAGCAAAAGGAGAGGAGAATCCATTTCTCCCGCCTCTTGTCGACCTAGACAGGATCCCACTGGTCGATAAAGACTGGTTGATAGCAAATAAAAAATGTGACTTCAATTTCTCAGACCTCCAATCATGGCTCAGGGAAGTTTTCCTGGACCAGAGCGATGAAATTGGACTCTGGGAGTCCAATTTACCCCTCTACCTCTTCCCTCAGATCCACCATTTTCTCGACAGATCCACCATTTTCTCGACTTTGCTCTCAAGTGTCAAGCCCACTATATTCTTGAACAAAGCGCCATCATCTCTTCATCCGGAGAGATCCTTTTACTCATCACGCCCGAGTCCATAGACCAGATGATGCAAATCCCCTGAGCTGACTCTGTGTCTCCCTTCAACCTGGAAATCCTTACAGAGTTGTACCAGAAAATGACTTTTCCCCAAAGAGCTCAAATATTCGAGCTTTTCCTTCCCACATCCGCTCAATTCCCCTCCACAAATCCTCCATATCCGTCTTCCATGTTCTCAACCAAAGGAAACCAGGTCATCTCCTCCCTTTGTGCTTTATTAGGATACTATTCTGATGAGTGGGTAGATGAACCCATTCTGGGTTTTCTATCCATTTTCTCCACTGATGAAAAACCCACCACCCAGTTTGACTTCAACACATTATTGGCAGATAATATTCACGAACAGTTCGTGAATTTTGGCACAGAAGGCATGTTCAGATATTCATCGATACTCGCCTACTTGTTTGTCTTCTTCCAGGCAGATAAATTTAGCTTTTCCATGTAGAAGATGGATGAAGATGGTAAACCTCAGGCAGTCACAACATGGAATTTCTTTCTCAATCACAAATCCACAGAGTACAGTTTCAAGGGGTTCATCGATCAGTTCTACAACCCTGTGGTAAGTATGCTAAGTGGTAGGCCCGAGCCTCGAATAAACGACGAAGTGCAGAGGATCCTGCATCTCTCTGAAAACACAAAGACCGAGGATTGGTACTTGTATCAAAATTATATAGAGATGAGAGTATACGGGTGTGAGTTGGCACCGTATAAGCTGCCCAAATATTTGCCTATCAGAATCTTTGCTCTAGAATATATAAGGCAAATTATAAATTCAGATGATATCCATTTTGTATCATTGAAGAAAAAGCAGTAGCTTAGAATCAAGGGGCAGATTGGCTCCTTCATCTGCAAAAGTCGTGGCGCTGGGGAAGAAGCAGACCAGATGCTGAGAGAAATGAAGTTCTTCATGAGCTTCCCATGGCACTATGATCCTTATGGAATCATCTTAGAGACGAGGGTGAAGAAAAATAACATCCCATATGTTCATGAAGCTAGGCCTGAGGTGGAAAAATTTGCAAATCAGACAGTGTGGGAGCCTAACACATTGGTCGAAGTGGAACAGTAGGCTCCCCCGACCACTGTGCCACCAACGACCATGCCACAGGTCCCAAAAGAGAAGAGGCCGAAGCAGGATTTATCTCCACCTGTCACTGATGTATCTTCCGAGGAATTCCAGCTGCATACTAAGAGGCCTAAGACTTCCTCAGTCCCTGGCCCGACTAGGGAAAAAGAGGCCTCGCTTACCACAGTGACCAAGTATGTTATTCCACCCTTCGGATCGAGCCTCCATAAGGACATCACCCCAGCATTGTTGAAGAAATATACAGACTCCCCATTGAACACTAAGCCATGCAAGATTGGGCCCAAGCTGAGCATTTTTGAGAAGTATGAGCTGATCAAGAAAAAGAACCAGACCCTTACCAGCAGTACTTGTGCTCAGTTCTAGAAGAAGACGTCGACAATGCAGCATAGGTTGCTATCTGCATTTGACACAGAAAAGGGCAGAATGAACATGGCCTTCCTCCAGGCACAGGTACCAGATCCCAAGGTGATCACTGATTACAAGAGGGCCACCTTCGAATTCCAGACGAAGGACGTGCACCCAGCCGATCAGATGGATCTGCACAAGCAGACAGGGTAAATGGTTTTCTACACTTTGGCACATGCTTCTACTGCTGCGTCGAAATTCCAGGTGTCCCTGAACAATGTTCAAACACAATTAAAGATGGAGAAAATACCATCCTTTGCAAAGGACAATAGGATCAAAACTTTGGAGGAGCTGGTCCTCAAGATTGGTTATGATCCTTCAAACGTGAAAGTAGCAGAGGAAATGATAAAGAAGAAGAATGCTGATATAGCATCCTTGAGGAAACAACTAAAACTCCCACCCACAGAGGATTCACAGGTGAAGGAGATAGCAGAGAAAGAAGGAGAGAATGATGAAATGCTAAAGATGCTCATGGAGCAGAATGCACAGCTTAAAGAAATGGAAGCTGAGATGGAGAAACTATTAAAAGAGAAAGAGCAACTGAAGCCAATGGAATTCATTCCATTGAGTGCTATTCCAATTGCAGGAGTGAGCACAACATCAGTGACAAAAGTCCCATCCGCAACTCCATTGACATCACAGGAAAAGACAACCGACCTTGCTAAATCCATGGAAAAGATGAACATGCAGGAGATAGAGATAAGCAGGCAAAAAAAGGAGATTGAGAACCTACAAGAACTCAAATCTTCCTTCCAGACCAGCCTCTCCAAGGAAAAGCAGGTGACAGAACAACTCAAGCAGGAGCTACAGCAGCTCCGGAAGCAGACAGTGGCAGGAAAGACTTTGGTCGAGGTTAAAGAGAATGTATGGACAGACATCACTAGGTCCATGAATGAAATATGGCCAATGATCTAGATCATGTTCAAGCAGAATGAGTTGGTGCTGAGAAGAAAATAGGCCATCGAGAAGATTAGAGTAGAATTGGGAGACATGCCAACACAAGCAAACGAGATTATCAAATTCCTCAATTCTAAGACCAGGGAAGAGCTGAAGATTCAAGATAGAACAGAGACCATCCTTGAGGTCAAGAGAGTTTTGACCAAGAGAGGATTAATGCTTCAGTTGGAAGAAAAGGTTCAGGCCATGAACCTAGGGGTACAAAGATTCTTCAGTAAGATTGAATCTCTCCAGAAGAAAGGTCTTCCTGGTTTGAAAGTGATCAATGATAAATTGATGACACTCCTAGACTACAAGAAGAGATTAGCCGAAGTGGCTAAGGACAATTCAAAGGTTGCAGGCATACAAGGGAGCATCACCGACAAGGCATTTCTGGATGCCCTTCAGTGGGACAACAATATCCAACATTTATGACAGGAACATTTATATAACACAGTGGATACGAGGTTTATATAACACATGCATAATGAACCTACTAGAGATCCCACATTTTGGAAGGGGTAAGGACGTAAATAATTGCGTCAAATAATTACTGGCAATAGTGCATAGAGGAATTTTATGGCTAAATAGGCCAGTCTCAATCGACATCTATTTAATTGAAAAAATAATAGGTCTTCCAACATATGGTGAGAAACCTGCACATTATCTGGATGATAATACCAAGGAGAAATCCTTAGCAGAGGAAATGAAGAAAACCTATGGAACATAGAGAGGATCTAGGGGGATCATTATAAACAAACTCAGTGAACCCCCGACGAGGTTAGCAACCAAAATTATGGCATGTAAATTTCTAAGGAATTGTCCCAAAGAAGAGGCGTCGGGAAGGGTAAGAGCAGAAACCACGCAGTGCATGAAAGGGACTCTACTGAGTTGGATTCCATACCTATTAAACCATGTTTTGGATGATTGAAAAGATGACCTAGATTTAGGGATGAAGTTTCATTACTTCTAGCTGGTGATAGTTATTGCATTAAAGGGATGGAAACACCCCAAATACAGTGTATTATGTCGCGCAACACAATACAAAACATTATGGAACACAACTGTCGCAAGGGAAAGAAAGACAAACTCTAGCATATTTGCTACAAATCTTGAATAAATACATGAAAAGGTGGTTGAAACTTGGGGGATCCCACCAGAGGTGGTGGAAGAATATAAGAAGATAGTCATCTTCAAAGCATCAAGGCACAATATGTAGATCCATGCAGAAAGGGATCCAGAGAAGGAGTGGTTGTAGATGAGATACTGCGTCACAATAGAGGAAGTGCAATGGGAAATGAAAGACTAGAAGGATGAATGGAAGGTTCCAATGGAGCCAACAAAAGATAAGAAACCATCATAAGAGGCCTCCTCACTAAAGAAGAGTACCCTGGTAGGAAATACAAGAAGAGAGGTAGCGCACGCATGAGGGACAAGCAGAAGGGGACATACCAGAGACTGATGCCCCAATCACAAAGAGAAAATAGAGTCAAGGCCACCCAAAAGAACTATTCTACAGTAAGGAGCACGCAAGAAAATGAAGGTGCATAAGGAGGTCCCCCAGTACCCCATAATAGAAGATGAAGCATAATTAGTTGCGAAAAAAGTACATGACCTCATCGCAGAAGCATATGAAAATTCAAAGAAACAAAGAAAGAAGATAATGCAAGAGCTGACAGAAGTCAAGAAGGTCTTCGAACAAATACAATTTACCAAGGTGCAACACAAAGGATAAACACAGCAGCAACAAACCACACAAGAATAGGACATGACAATGTAGAGTGGGGAGGAGACAGTATAGATAATGACATTGGCAAGTGAAAACTTTAGAATTCCTAAGGACATGTTGCAAATGGACAAAGACACGGAACAGAAAGAGGTCAAGGAAATAGAAAAGATGGAATTGGTATTGGATAAGATACCAACAAAAGCGATATATAAGTTATAGATGAGTGTCGCACAAGAAGTTCAATCTAGAGCTAGGATGAATGAAACAAACTTGGATATAACCAAGGAAGAGAAGGAGGTACTAGAGACATTCCTCAAAGAAGTGCAGATTGAAGGTGAGGAGAAAAAACAACGCACAGATAAACATGAGCAAATACTTGAGGAAGTCTTCCATACAATTACATGAAACGCACTAGCACGGGAGATCGATGTGGAAGAAAAGATAAAAAGAATAACGAAGACGATGGATGGGTATAAACAGATGGATGGGTATAAACAGATGATAAGACAGTTGGTGGAGAATCTAAAACCAACCACACCTCTGGAAGTCAAATCAGAGAGGGAGAAGCAGGCAACAGAGCACATAGATTTCATCATGCTAGAAGTGAAAGAAGTAGTAGAGCTCTATGAAAGGACTGCACAGATTTGGACGAGCCTTGCATCAATTTAGAAATTGAGTGATACAAGCTCATCCATCGTTTCATCGTTTACACCTTGCAGGTTAACAACAATGTGTCTGTCTAGATAATTATTACATATAAAGTTATGTGAGCCAAACAATTATCTGTATTTTCAATCTTTCCATTATCTTTTAGGTGTCCAACTGCTTTGTAATATGAATTCTCTAACTCATAAGTAATCAGTGAATACAGAATATATTTTGGAATAGTAAACGAGCCTTACGAAACTCATCAAATACCAGATTCATTTCACTTGGAATTTTTGAAGCGCAATTGCACGTTCCATAGAAAATGCAATAGAATTCAAGTCGAGCGTTTGTATTTTAAGAAACAACCTTTACAAAAAAGCTTATTTATATGAGACATGCGCTGCGATTCCCTCTCGTCCTTTCTACCAGGTTCTTATCTAATGAAGATTGGGAAAGATGTGACAACCCTTCGAAGCATTGAAGAGGAACGAAGTGCCATGCCATTTGGCGATGCCACGTTTCAAGCGACTTTGCTTGGGGATGCCAGAGCCATAAGTTCGGTACAATTCCTTAATCACATTCAATCCTTTGTGCCAAGTCACATGCCTTGTATTCATGACTTATGTATATTTTGTAAAGGACTTAAAATGACTCAACTCAAGACTTTTAGCACATATAAGCCTAATGAGAAGGTTGGTTCTTTATGTGTAGAAAAGGAACGTGTATATATAACATCATAAAGTTGCATAAGTCGGATCAATCTATTTTAAAATAAAGTGAATATGGAGATTTTTTTTAATGTGAATAATAAGATGATATGTGGAAATGATATATATATATATTTTTTGGAAAGGGGTGGAAAAAGCTAATAAGTCAAGCCAACCTTAAACACCCTTTATACCATGCCTTTTAAAATGATATGGTAAAAAGTTTTTGGGAAACCCATACCATAACTAAACTTCACTTATAAGATGTATATCTATATTAATGCTTTTCTTTTGATGTTTTCTCTATATCCATTAAGCATCTTATCAATCTCACATGTTATATCTACAAACTTTTGCATATGATATAAGACTTCTTAATATTGTTAAGAAAACAATACAATATCCATAATGTAGGTTAAATTTTCCTTTATGAAGTTCTTTTAATAAAAAAAAACATGCATGCTCTTTCTTCCTTGTAATACGATTCTTATGTCTCTTAAACACTTCATGACTCATGAATATTCTACCATGCAAGTAATCATAGGCCAAATTTTGTTTCTCTCCGCCATGTCATATGTTGATAGTGATGTTTCTTCTAATGTTTCTTTCCATGTGCAGAAGGATGAACTTGTCCAAGACAAAAGGTGACCAATGACCATGTCAATTGCAACAAATACTTATCATAGTTTCAAAATATTTTCTATCATTGAATGTGTAGAAACCATTGAGTGATATGCACACAATATTTCTCAAGTGCGAAAAAAAAGAGTATCCTTGCAACTTCTTTTCCAGCTAAGTCTTGTTGACCGAAATCATCGTCAACAGGCTCAATATAGGGTGTTAAACCTAGTTGTATCATGAGGGATGGAGGTATTACACATTGCTTATTCTCCAAAATCTTGGGTCATGGGAGATTTGTTTTAAGCCACACTCTCATAGATGTGTGATGGTGACTATCGATTTCCTAATGGAGAATTTAGATTGATATCGTCAACAATTCCACTTACGGGTTATATATGTAGTTAGGTTAATATAGTCAATGCTCTAACATATTGCAGTAGAGGAAAATATAAGATATGGAATATAGAAGTAGATTATAGAGGAAATGTGATTCAAAGTTAGTTGAAAATTCTACTTAATGATTAAATGTACCACTTTTGTTTCCTTACTTGTTTCTTATTGTGTTTAAAACACTTGTTTTGATTATCTTTCAATATTTTAAGTGTAATTATCAATGATTATTATTGTAATTTTTTCAGTTAATATTACTGAATGATGCATTTACTTGATTCGCCATCATGCATGCTTTGTTGTGAACATATACAAACTATATATTAGAAGTCGTGATTGTTTATTACTAGTACATACACAAGCTATGTGTACATTAGCTACAAATACATACACTCACATGTACACTAGTACAATTACTTGATGCATTAATTACTAAATTGGATTATTAACTACTTAACTAATGGTTTAATGATTATGAACATTATATTGCATATACACAAATATCTAGTAGCATTAAATACCCTCATTGGCTTTAATTATCGATCGATATGATGAATTAAATGGGTATAGTGGGTTGTCATGATTTTTTTTAAAATTGTCAAGTTGCGTTTATAAGCTAGCATGAGAAAAAATAATTTGCATTATATTTTATTATTATTTTATGTAATTCATTTAGTATTTTTATTTTAAGTAATTTTCACTCAAAATTCTAGAAAGGGAGGCTGGTGGCTATATATGAGGGTGTTGGAGAATATTTGAAGAGAGTGTATAGAAACTTGATAAATATAGAAGAGGAAGTGGCATTGAAAAGAAGGAGGTTGAGAGGTTGGAGCTTGTTGACAAATTGTAGAGCTATTGAAAGAAATATTTTGTTGTGACAAACTTCTTAGAGCATATTATGCATATTTTCTTGGAGTCGTGAGCATATAAGGCTAAGAAACCGACTAGGCTTCTATTTAGCAAAGAGGACAATTTTGCCCCACTTTGAACAAATTGTGAAATAAGGTTTAGAGGAATCTTCTTACTTCTCACTAAACTACACTATAAGTGACCAATTTCAAACAAAGAAAAAGATATTTTCCTTAATATTTTGTTATGTTTTAGTTTAAATATTTAAATCTTAATATTTTTTATGTTTTAGTTTAAATATTTAAATCTTAAAGTGAAGATATCAGAATCAAGATATGATACTGCTAACTTCTTGACAAAACTCAGTATGTTATTTCATTTTAATAATAGAAAAACTATGTTTACAACAAAGCTATTTTAACATATAGGTTCTTAAATGAGTAAATATTATTGTATAACAACCCCTATGAGCGGTGCTACATCACATCAAATACCACGGGGAGGGGAAGTTGGGTCTTTTGAATGTCTCCCACGGGGAGGGGAGTTAGGTTTTTTTGAATGTCTCCCAACTTTGAGCGGTGCTACATCACATCAAAGACCACAGGGAGGGGAAGTTAGGTTTTTTTGAATGTTTCACAAACAGTCACAAGTTACTTGAGTTAAAATAGACTAGAAAAGAAAACCGACATCAGTGGGATGGACAATAAAATGGTATATTTATGGTCTTTCTCCTGTCTTTGTCCCTCCATCGCATCATTGGATGCATTCCCTTTCTTGTTCGATTCATCCT
>CBVK0100872425.1:0-11423 GCA_900067695.1 Picea abies | reverse complement strand
ATTATTACAAAAATTACAACATATACAACGCCCATAGGCAAGTGATTCCCCTCACCCTTATAGGTACAAAATGGGTATCCCCTACCCTATACAAAATGGGCTCGCAAGCCTATATAAATACAAAAAGACATAATCAACACTCATGGTTCCCCCAGAGCTCCCCCACTAGGTCCTCTGTCAGTAGGAGGTGCCCAACTAGTTGGGGGTCCTCCAGGTCCGAGGGGCAGTCGACCACTCATCGCTTCCCTCGCTACAACCTCTCTATAGATCATGGTCCACCACTTTGCAGAAAAAACCAAACACTGCTCTAGGACTCTCTTGTCTTGAATATGTGACCAGATGCTCTCCAAAACACCTTGCAACACCACCTCCAACTAGCATTGGAGATCATCCATCTCCTCGTTGGCCTCTACCTGCAAAGCACACAATGGCCCCACACCTGGATCATTGAACCGATGTATATGGATGACCCTCACCTCATTTGTTGTCCTTACACCAACCTCATCCCTCTTTCATCGCTCTCCCACCCAAAAATATTTCCACAACAGTCTCACTAGCCCCTGGCGAGTTAGCTCCCCAACCATCTCCACCTCCCAGCCTATGTTATAACCCTAAATTGCACCAAACATGCATACCTAACATCAACCCATCTAACTTACTATATTTTCCAAGCCATCACTAAACAAGATCTTCTAAAAATCATTGTTTTGAAGGTGGATGAACCCTGCACCACTACTGCCCATGTACACAGACCTGCTAACCCACTACAACCCTCATACACTCATAGAATATTGCAAAAAATAAAAAATTGCATAGGATACTGGTTTTCAGGTCATTACTTAACCATTTGAATGCCCGTAGCTAGTCACCCCAACCATTACTATCTCCTTTGGCCTATAAAATAATGGGTTTGGGTCCTATTTCAACAAGAAGCATGAGAGCATATAAAATCTACCCATTTTTCCCCCTTTGCCCCATTTTTTTGCAGCCACATTGTGAGTTTGAGCTAGAATTCCCTTTTCCTCCATTGGAAGTCATTGCCATTTCCCTAGAGAGAAATGAAGAGGACAAGGATATGTGGAAGCAGTTGGCGCATTGTGAAGAGAAGCCTAGGACCAAGTTCAAGGAGCAGTGTCGGTCTCATATTGTAAGTGACTTTTGTGAGATTAATATAAATAAGTACTTTTTCCGTCCTGCCAAATGATGTCTTAAACTCATATGATTTGTTTACATTTATTGTTTATGATTTCTAACCCACTAATCCATATGTGGAATGCATGCTTGTAGTTTCTTGTTTGTATTTTGGTGAAACAACTAAGAACAAAGGGATCGACACCAAACCCAGAGTTTAAGGTATGCCTACTGGATCCCTATACCTTGTCTTTTATGTATGATTGTGGGGTAATGTCGGGATAGTTGATAAAAAGTAGTATACTTTATATGGTTAGCTCTGCCTACATTATAGAACCCTGGTGTAGTCCGTAGAGGGGTTTTCCCACTATAAAAGAATTGACGACCATACTGGGGATGCCTCTAGGGTCTTTGGGGATATTTCTTTTTGAGTTCTTTGAATTAGTTTATTCACTTTTTTTTGAGTTTCTGTAAGGTTCTGTGTCTTTAAGAGATTCTGGTCTTCCATACCAGTTCTCCCTGCCTGTGTTGGACTGTTGGTTTTCATTTTTTTGAGGATTTATAGAGATGTATGTGACCTACAGTGGGCCTACATGCATGCATACGTGCTCTTCCCTTGAACAACCCATGTACATACGCTAGCTATTGAATTTTCAGTAGTGTCCATGTTGAGAAAAAAAAAAAGAGGCAGTCATCCTCTTCCCTGTTAGGAGTCACAATTCTCAGGGGTTTTCTTGATCTAGTCCTGGTCTCTGTTATAGCATTCTATTGCCTAGGTCTGACTTCAGTTCAGCTTTCTTCTGACGAAAGATTTCTTTTGTTTTCTTTAATAGGGCTTTTAGACAAGTTTGTGAGTCTGCTTTGATCTGCATGTTTGATACTGTCAGTGACTCTCTGTGATTTGCGTTTGGGCTTGAATTCATTTCTTGGTCTTGACTTATCGTCATTTTTCCCCTTTTTTTTTTATTTAGAAGAAAAGAAAAGAATTCATTTTCATATTTCTTGTTTTGAATCATAAAACAATAAAAAAAACTCTTTCATTTCATTGTTTGGTAAAGTAGTTTAGGTTAGTTTCTTCATTTACCAAGAAAAAAGAAAGTTTTCTTAAATTCTTTACTTGAATGCTTAGGAAATTAAGTAGCTTGTAGTCAATTGAAATCTTGTTTTAATTTTTTCTTTTCAAATATCTGGGAAAAGTAGCTACGAAAAGTTTGGTTAAAGAGTTTAAATTGGCAAATCTTTGTTTGTGAAGAAAGAAGTAGTTTTGTTTCCAGTTTCATGTTATGCTCTTCTCTTTCGTCTCTTAAAAAAAACATCAATGGTTTCATTTCCGTTCCTTTGACTTAAGACAACCACTAAAATTAACGCTTAATTAAAATTTATTAGAATATGTGTTTGTAGGGTCCATCAACGCAGTCTAGGCTAGAGCCTTGATTTAGGATTAGAGAGAGGAAACTCTTCAAGGATACAAAAACAAACATAAGAGTCTATGTTAGGGAGCGCTTGAAAGTCCAGTAACCGTGAAAGTTATCTAGGACCCCCCTCTAACACAAGGGATAAACATGAGGTTGTGTGTGGAAAGGTAGTGGAGATAACCCCTCCAAAGCCGGACCAAGCATAGTGGGGAATGCATATAGAGGGCTTATCTTGGGATTCCATTGATCGTAATTGCCATAGAGCTTCGCGGGTCTGAAATCCATTTGAGTTCCTCAGTCATCTTCCAAAACAATTTATTTCAATACCCTTGATAGGTTTTAGGCTTGATACCCTACTCATTGCAGTCCACCCGACTGTCGATTGTAACCGCCTGGTAACTATTCGCACATTGACAACCTAGTTGTCTTTATCTTAGTGACTTACGCAGGTGACTGCGGGGGTATACTAAGGTACCTAGGGAAGAAATTAGACCACACTTTGTAGAGTATACCTGGAGGGTGCTTCCGTATTTGAGTTTCACTTGCACCGATAATTTTCTCTATTGTTGGCTGGTGTAACTGTTCTTCCAACTAGCTGGTGATCTCCTTGTCTTGTCTCATAGGAGATTTTTCTAGTGTGTGCTGGTTTAAAAAAAATGATTATAGAAAGCCCTAGTGTGTCATTGATCTTCTCACACAGTGGAGGATCAGGAGCTGCATCAGTTGCGAAGGCTTTTGGGCCTGCTGCTGGTTGATATTGAGCCACCCCCTCCACCGCTAAGGTGAAAACTAGACTAGCAAGTGTCTTTTGAGGCGACCAGGTTATAGGAAACTGTGCCTGACTCATCTCTGAGAGGAGAAAATTTGATTTTGGTGGAACCAGTCATTTCTGACCTCGAAGCGGAAGATATTGGTTTGTATAACCCTCCAATCATTGATCTATCGGTGCCCATCATCGTACAGGTTCAACCTTACGAGTGTCAGGTAGTGTCACAAGCATCGATGGAAAAAAACGTTGCTACTTCTTCATGGAATAATCATATTCCCTCTATGGCTATCACTACAGGGGGTGTTCCACCTCCTAACCAACCGTCGCCAGTCCGGACCAATATGGTCTTGATTTCCTCTACCTCGGGCAATGGTCTGATTCTATCTATGGTGGCGATCACCGCTCCATTAACCCAGAGTGCGACAGGCCCTCCATTCTCATACGTGATGCCTGGCTTTAGTACGAGCACTGTACTTTCCTAATCCACTCTACAGACTTTAGGTCTCAAGGCAGGGAGCTCCAACGCTCCTCTACAAGGATCCATGGGGGGAACTTCATCTCCCTATAACACTTTCCCTTACAGAGGGGGTCATATACATCCTTCATCCCCCTCGCTCGACAATGCTCAATAGCACTCTGTCAAGCCAAACATAAACTATAGTTCATTTGGAGTAGGGAGTCAAGGAATTCCTTCTTATAGCATGCTAGCAGGTTCGACACCATTCTCTTTATTCTGTGTGTTTGGTAACAATGATTTCTCATCAACTGTTGTCTCAGATGGGGGAAACCTCGGTTATGGACATCAACATCCTGTACAGGGTACTATTCCTACACAGGGGGAAAACTTAGGAATTCCTTCATCACAAGGACCTTGGAATCCATGGTAGGGATCAATTCCCTTATCAATGATGTCGACCAGGGGAAACCCATTCCATAGTCAATGGAACCCCGAACAAGGCTCAACACCTATGCTCATCGAATTAGTAGGGGGAAACCCTTCCCAAAATACTTGGAATGTGACACAAGCCCATCCCTTTACATCCTATTATGGGAGTCAGCCAATGACATCTCAATAAGAAAAGAATCCATATGTTGGTCATGACCATGGTTATTACCAGAACCCTGGCCAACAACCTTGTTTGCACCCAATTCGTCAAATCCAAAGGCACAATGAAAAAAGGGGACTTGGGTCCCTTCTTTCTCCAATGGAAGGCTCTTGAGGCCCTCACAAGTTTGCTCTCCTTACAATGAAAAGATGAAAATGTGGGTGAAAGAACTCCAAGCTTATCCACTCAAGAGAGAGGTGGATAGCTCTTGTGAAATGATGCCTATGTTTTCTTGTCAAAGAATGAGTCCTTAACAATCTTGGCAGCATAACAATGCATAGAATTCCTTGAGAAAGTGATGGTTATTCATGGCTTTTTATAGCCTAGTATTGGGTGATAATGTAACCTCTTTGGAGTGTGAAAAGGGGCTCTTTAGGGCTCAATTAGGTCTTTGACTAGCCCACCATGCATATTGAGCTCGGATTTGGTGTCAAATCGACTTGGGAGCTGATCCATTAGTGGTTGGGAGGCCGACCAATTTCAATAAATGCGTCGTTTAGCAGGTGCGCCGGTTTTTTGCCCAACAACTGTGCATCATGCGCTCATGCGCGCATTGTACGTTGTTGTTCCACGTATATGCGCGCGCACCCAGATTCTGTAAAGCGCCCTTCAATTTTTTGGTCACTTGGTATAGTTTTTGACCCTTTTGCAATGCTATGGAATTAATCCTGTAACATGAATGACTTCAGTCCTGTTTTGATGATGCAGAGTTCTTGTCGCCATGTGTAGACAAAATTTCAGTGATAACAAACCTAACTTTTCCTGGAAACCTAGTGCCAACCAAACTCAAGGATCCTTTTTTCCTGTTTATAATCAACAAACCAAATTACCGTTTCTAGAAACTCTACACTTGGCAGACTTGACAAGGTTATTAAATGACCCCATATGTCATGATCTACATTGGCCTCCATGCTGACCAAGTTTCCTTCAGACATTCCAAAGTTCAGGTCCAAGCCTAATGAAGACCCAGGCGATCATGTGACTACCTTCCATCTATGGTGCTCGTCCAAATTTTTGAGAGACAACTCCATCCAGTTGTGTTTGTTTCAATGCACTCTCAACGAAAGTGCTGCGAAATGGTACATTGAGTTTGACCGCTCAAGATACTCTTCCTTCGGTGAATTGGAAATGGATTTCTTAAACCATTTCCAATTACCTATGAGATACGATGCTGACACTGGATTGATGGCCAATTTTGAGCAGACAAAAGAATACCATATATCATATCACATCCGAGAATGGAGACACTGGAAGAGTTTGATAAAAGTGCCAGTCCCACCAGCATTCCTGCTTGAGTGGTTCCTTAAGTCTTTGGTACCCCAGTTGTCTAAATATGTCACAACATCGGGGGTCTTTTCAGATGAAGAAACGATAATGAGAGCTCAACATCTAGAGATGATTTACTCCCAATCTGGTTTGCTTTACGAAGTTTTTCCAGATGCACCACGGTCGATACTTGACAAGACTAGACAAAGATCTGGACCACATGCCGATGGTATTGTTGGATCAGTACAAATGAAGCCCGTTGATCATCTATCAAATCAATTTCATAAATTGTCTATACAGTAGATAGCAGCCAACCAAACCACTGGTTTGACTATTCCCCCTACCCAAAAGTTGGATGTACACAATGTGAAATAGACAAACCCAAAGGCCACTCAACAGCCTGAAGGAAAGAAGAAAAAATTAAAGAAGGGTAAGGGGGATAAGAAACCTACTGATAATTCTGGCGGGGGAAACACTTAAAAGAAGAAGTCAAAGTATCCTTGTAATCTTTACAAGGAAGGTGATCCGACTCACTAGTGGCCTTGGCTTGTGGAGGCCCAGAAGTTAATGGCACAACAACAACATGTCGTGTTAACGAACCCGTTTCCACATAGGAAAAATTTAACTCAAGCCTCTTCAAGTGTGGAAGGGGGAAGTAAGGGACCCCCTCCATCTGCGAGTAATCCTTCATCTGTGAATGTGTACATGATGAAAGGTAGCACTGACATAATGACTAGGACATGCGACTACAAAATTCCAAACACCTTTGAGAAGGGTAAAGAATCTGAAAACTCATCTCTTCCTCTATAGATTGAGAAGACATTAGGCAAAACAATGACACGCATCCCAAAAGGTGCATTCAATAAATCTTCCCACAACCCAAATGAAAGGGCCACCCATAACTACTTTGTGGTGGAGGATTTCTCACAAACCCCTTGTGCAATGTCGGCTTTGGAAGTCCTCCAGAGCTTCCCTTTTTCCAGAGAAAGGATGTGTTAGTTTCCTTAGAATCTACTGAGACTTGTAATCTAGTAACGATCATGCTTGATACAACCGACTTAAAATCTCATCTTCCTTAAAGCATAGTGTTTCATATAGTAGTGGCTTACACCATGAAAACTTTTACTCAAAACATTTTCCGCATGGTGGTTGATGAGGGTGCCTCAACATGCATGATGTCTTTGGCGTGTTGGAAGGCCATTGGCCAACCCATTTTGTCTCCATCACCTACTCTTATTACCGCTTTTGATGAGCATTTGTTCCGACCACATGGAATCATCCCCTCTTTACCTGTGTAGTTAGGGGGGAAGACCGTATGTGTTGAGGTTGAAGTGGTCGATGCATATATCGACTACAATCTCTTGTTAAGAATGAGTTGGACCTATTCTATGCAAGCAGTGGTCATGGCATTTTTCTGGGTCTTGTTGTTTCCACATGAGGGTTGGATCGTGTCCATTGATAAGTTATCCTTCTCCCATCCTGACCCTTCATTGGGGGTATCCACGGTCCTGATGATTGATAAACCTCAACCTGACATCGTCAATGTAGGGGTTGGTTTGTGCCCACCTTTGATGTGTACTTTTGATTACCCACTTTCGACCAACAATTTCCACTACATATCGGCTGTCCACGACCATCCTAGGGATGGAATATTTCAAATATCATCATTTCACATGACTTACTTTAACAATCCATGGAATCTTCCTTCCCGATCAGCTACGATGGAAGGGACAGGGCACTATGGCATGGCCATGCCTTTTTCCATGACAGAAGTTGCATACTCTATAGTTCAACAAGCTTCTAATGGCCCTGATTCAAATCCCACACAGAAGTTGGATCCGATTCTCAAGCGTACATGGGCTCAAGTTTCCCTCACTGATATTGATTCTTTAGACTTAGTATTTCCCTCTGAAGAGGTGATTATTGAGGCAATGACTAGTCTAGATTGACCCTGGGATGATCTTCATCACAGATCTTACTTCCTCCCAGAGTTAAGAAGAATTGAAGCAGGTGATTTAACTCTGACTATGACTGGAGATAAGGCTTGTCCTATCAATCCTTTAGCTACACATGATGTTTATGCTGAAGGAAATATGGAAATGATTGCTCAAATGATACCTATTAATATCTCCAGAACCCTTGGCGTCATGGAGAATATCTTCATTGGAGTGGACTTCTCCCCCGAAGATATTCGAATCTACACAGATTTATTTAAAGAATTATACGACGTGTTTTCCTGGTCTTATGAGGAAATGCCAGGCATAGATCCAAGAATCACTGAACATGAAATCATGACATATCTTGATGCTAAGATGGTTTGGAAAAATATTCATCCAGTCAATCCTATGAAAGAAGCAACTATTAACACCGAAGTAGAGAAACTACTCCAAGTTGGTCTCATCTACCCTGTCCAATTGTCTCAATGGGTGTCAAATCCCATTCCAGTAAAAAAAAAATAGGGTATGATTCACGTATGTACAGACTTTCATGATTTGAACAAGGCCTATCCAAAGGATAATTTTCCCACACCATTTATTGACCAGATAGTTGATGAATGTGTAGGTTGCAAAGCCTTTTCTTTCATGGATGGTTTTTTGGGATACAATCAAATACAGATAAATCCTGAAGACCAACACAAAACCACTTTCATATGTCCATGGGGTACATTCACTTATCAGAAGATGCCTTTTGGTCTGAAAAATGTTGGAGCTACATTTCAACGAGCCATGCCTTTTTCTTTCCACGATCTTAAACACATAGTCGAGGCTTATCTTGATGATTTAGCGTCATGATCTCACAAGAGAGTTGATCATCCCGCACACACACCTCTGCTTATATTTGAGCGATGTTGCTACTATCGGATCCGCTTGAATCCAAAAAAATGCAGCTTTTGTGTAACATTAGGTCATCTACTTTGTTTCATAGTTTTGACAATAGGGATCATGGTTGATCCTCTAAAGGTTGAGGTGATATTTCAGTTTCCTCCCCCATGCACAATCCCTCAGATTCAGAGTTTACAGGGAAAAGAGAACTTCTTACGACGTTTCATCGCAAAATATGTCGAGATCACAAAGGGTTTCATGCGTTTACTGAAGAAGGATGTTCCTTTTCATTGGGACGAATCTTCTCATTTCTCTTTCGAATCTTTGAAACACGCCCTCATGTCTACCCCTCTACTTCGGCCACTCAATTATAATAAATATTTTTTATTATACTTGGCCACTACAGAGTTGACCATCGGTATGGTATTGGTTCAGGAGGATGATTTTCTCTCATAATATGTGATTTATTACCTAAGACAGGGCCTGTTTGGACTAGAACTTAATTATTCCCACATTGAAAAACTTGTGTTGGCAACAATTCATGTTGTCCAATGGTTCAGTCATTACATCTTGTTTCTCAAAACCACCATCATTGTCATTGTGAATCCATTTCAATACATTTTGAAATGACGTGTGATCAGCAGAAAGATTAGTAGATGGATAGTTATCCTCCAAGAATTCGACTTGGATTTTGTATCCACAAAATCCCAAAATTCATTAGTCTTCGTGGAACTCATTTCAGAACTTTCAGTCGAATCAGGTGATGTTATACCCGAGGAGTCACCTATCAAAGGAGATGTGTTTTTGGTCACATCTTCGGATCCCTAGTATGGAGATATACTATTCTATCTCCAGACTTTGAACTGTCCCACATCTAACTCTAATGATGAGCATTGTCGTATATGCCATCAGGCCAAGAACTATCTCACACTCGAGGACACTTTGTATTGTCGAGGTGTAGATTGCATCCTTCACCTGTGTCTCACTCATGAAGAAGCGGGAATCATACTTAACAATTTCCACACATGAGCATGTGGAATTCATTTGTATGGGTTGGAAACAACCCAAAAGATTCTATGATATGGTTACTTTTGGTGGACGTTAATCAAATATTGTGTTGAATCAGTCAAGAAATGCCACCCATGTCAGATCTTCTCTT
Organism: Picea abies; assembly: GCA_900067695.1. Classification (NCBI taxonomy): domain Eukaryota; kingdom Viridiplantae; phylum Streptophyta; class Pinopsida; order Pinales; family Pinaceae; genus Picea; species Picea abies. The sequence continues at coordinate 1,755 of CBVK0100872425.1, read as the reverse complement.
GGAAGATGAGGGCACATCCTGATCCTATGTTTCTCGTTATCAAAGTTGGCCCCTTCACCAAGTGGGGGATTGATTATGCTACATGCAACCCTCCTTTTGCAAGGGGGCACCGTTACATCATCGTAGCAGTAGACTACTTCACGAAGTGGGTCGAATCTATGTCAACGTTTAAAGATGATGGCAAGACCACAAATCTCTTTTTGTTTAACCAAATAATAACAAGGTTCGGCGTCTCGAGAGATATTTTCACTAACCATGGAAGTCACTTTAAAAAAAAATGATGTTCGAGTTAACATCAAAAATTGGGTTGAGGCAAGAACATTCATCACCCTACTACCCATAAGAAAATGGTCAGGTGGAATCTGTGACTAAATCCCTCAAGACTATTTTACAGTGAATGATAAATTCGGCCAAGTAAAATTGGCATTTGATGTTGTACTCGACATTATGGGCCTATCTAGTGTTTGTTAAGACTACAACTGGTTTCTCACCTTTTCAACTCATTTACAAGATGGAAGCATTATTTCCTATAGAGTTTTAGATCCCCTCTCTAAATTTGGTAGTACATTTATTTCCAAACACTTCACCTCTTGAAGAGTGTTTATTATATCTTGAGCATCTCGATGAGAAGCGTCAGGATGTAGTCTTGGTTAACAAGGCTCACAAACAAAAAATCAAGTGTCAGTATGATCAGTCTATCCATCCTCAAATTTTCTCTGAAGGTGACCTTGTCCTATTCTATGACCAAGATAAGGACCCCCTAGGGGAAAGCAAGTTCAAACCCATGTGGTTTGAACCTTTCATCATGAAGGAGGTTCTAAAGAAGGGTGCTTATCATATGGTGGAATTTGAGGGAAATTCTTCGGCAAAGCCTATAAATGGGCTATACCTCAAGAAGTATTACTCATAGGTGGGTCACGTTGGGTGATTTCTTGTAACATATGTATAGTCCTATACATTTTATTTTTAGACTTTGTCTTTTTGGTTTTATGGATGTTTCATTTTTGATGTTGTCTTTTTCACTATGGAAGATGTCAAGTGAATCAGAGGTGTTCGTTGGGTTTGCAGACGGTGCTAGCTGACACACTCGAAGGCTTTCTTCCACAGCTTGGGTGATTTTCACACCTTAGGGCCAGTTGCTATCTTCAGGAGGTATCTATTTAGGTGACACCACAAACAATGTCACCAAATACAATGCAGTCTTAGAGTTGCTTCATGATGCTTTATTGCATGGTATCTCTCACCTCTGGGTCTACTTAGACACTCAGCTCATTGTGTTAGTTAAATGGGGTTTACCATGTTTATGATCCTACACTACACTGACGGTTCCTTAGGGTACTATCTTAGAACAAAGCTTTGATTACATTACGTATATTCATGTTCCTAGGAGATTGAATCAAATAATAGATACTCTAGCTAATCATGTATTAGATTGGCATACTGCACACATGTAACAAAACGCACACACATACACATGTAAATACATTTCTAAAATAGATGTAAGCCATAAGACGTAAAAAGATGTAAAATATCCATATATATATCAAAAAATATCAAAGTACATGGGTGGGTGCAAGCGCATCAAAAATATGTCCAGTAAGAGTCATGGGGCTTATGGCCTAAAAAATATACAAAATTTTCTCTCGGCATGTAAGTAGTCTAGCCTAGCTAAGGGCAGGGCCTATTGGCCCTGCCATAGTGTACAAAAGAGTTTTCCAAACATCGGAAGAGATGGACCTGTTATCACCCCATAAT
>CBVK0100872404.1:0-14454 GCA_900067695.1 Picea abies | reverse complement strand
AGAGTTTTTTGTTTTATAAAGATTTTGATAAAGCAGAGACTCCATGGTACCAAAAATTTTGTTCTTTAAGGTAAAAATTTAAGCTCTGTTTCAACACAACCATTGTCCATTCCTAAGTGGAAGTGGGAAGTGGTGACAATGGATTTCATCACCAAATTTCCCAGAACGAGAAAGCATCATGATGTTATCATGGTGGTGGTGGAAAAGCTTACTAAAGATTCCCATTTCATTCATATGAAGGTTACTCACAAGGAAACTAATGTTGTTGATATTGATATGAGGTAAGTAGCACACTTGCATAGAATACCTAAGACAATTGTATCAGACAAAGACCCAAATTTTACCTCAAAGTTCTTTAAAGGATTATTCAAAGGGTTCTAAACAAATATGAACTTCAATACAACTTGTCATCCCGAGACTAATGGGAAAATAGAAAGAGTGAACCAAGTGATAGAGGATATTCTAAGGATGTATTTGATGGACAAACCTTATAAATGAGAATATTATCTAGACTTGGTAGAATTTTCCTAAAACAATGGGTACCAAGCATCACTGAAGATGAGCCCATTTGAGGCACTTTATGGCAGAAAGTGAAACACACCATCAAGTTGGGACAACCCAACAAATATAGAAGTAGTGGGGCCAGAGTTTCTCAGGGAAATGAAAGAGAAAATGTTGAAGATAAAATAGAATTTAGAGCCTGCTCAAGACAGACATAAAATATATGCTGACAAGGGAAGAACTCACAGGGAGTTTAAATTGGGTGATCATGCTTTATTGAAGGTGAAGGCCAACAAAATTTCTTTGAAGTTGGGAAACTTTTCCAAGTTGGTAGCCAAATATTGTGGGCCATTTGAAATACTGGAGAGGATTTGACCAGTAGCTTACATGCTTGCATTACCTGCATCTATGATTATTCATAATGTATTCCATGTATCATTGCTCAAGAAATATATACCTGATGCTAATCATGTTATTGATTGGAATGTGATTCAGGTGGAGCAAGGAAGCACTTTTCAAGTGCATCCAGTACACATTCTAGACTGAAAAAAAAAAAGCTCCAGAATTGATCCATAGAGATTGTAAAGGCCTAATGGACCTGGTATGGTCCCGAGGATGCAACTTAGGAGTATGAAGATGCTATGCAGGAAGAATACCCACATATTTTTGAAGATTTTGTAAATCTTGTTGGTATTATGTAAGTAAGATGCACTGAGGACAACTCATAAATAAGGGGATGGGATTGTAATACCCCAAGGTTTATCCCCTGGTAAATTCTAATGATGTTTATAGGCTAGTGAGCCAAGTGTTTATAAGATGGGAGGGTTATGTGTTTATTATGACAAAGAACCTAGTTGTTGAAGGTGAGAGAGCCTGATTTTGTATATGTAAATATTGACATCATTAATATAATTACATCATTGTGTGTAGACCAACTATGAAGAAAGAGTTATGGGGGACTAAGCTCCACTAGGTAGGGAAAGAGATGGGGTTGAGAGGCTGGGAAAAAGGGATAATCTTGAGGGCTTAACCCCAAGGGAATATTATAATGTATTTTCCTAAAACACTAAAGTTTGAGAAATAACCCTTGTTATCCTAAGTTCCTTTGGGGAAAGGAGCGAAATCGAAGTGGAGAGGAACGACCTCCTAAGAGATCCATGTGTCAACCTGTGTTCATGATGTTTTCTGGGGGAAAATCCATCATTTTGGGGGTTCGACTACCATTCTTTGAATGCTCCCCACTCATGCACGCACAGAGACTGAGCATTCACTCAACCAACAATTTCCTCCATTGTTGACCTCTGCAACCTATGAAACCTACAAACCCATGAAGCTAACCCATTTTTCCTATGAATCCAACATGATTGCATAGTGCCTGAGTGATCCAAGTGGATATCGGTGGCCACCCACCTTTTCCAAATGGCTCAAAACAGTTTTCTGGCAATTTTGGCAATTTACTATTTTTAGCAGGTTTTAACTTCCAGGGCCATTTTGAGGGTCCAAATGAAGGTTTTTCAATATAGAGGTTCTCAATGATATATGAAGGCATAATTGATCCCCCAAAATGAATCTCCTCGACGATACCTTTCCAACGAGCTATCACACGTCTAAAACGGAGATCGTACACAAAAGTTACGACCCCGGGAAGTTGATGTACTCACTTACCCAAACGGGGCCCACATGACTTTTGGCGCTTCATCTCCTAGGGTTAGATTTTTGGATGTCTAGGAATTTTGGCATTCCCGTTTATTGTAAAATGGCCTTCAAAGCCTCATTGTAATCATCTTCTTACGAATGCGATTAGCCGTCACATCTCTTATGAGAGATAAGATGCCACCATTCTAGCGAGTCTTTCACTCTGTATTTTTACAATATCTATACATTTCTTTCATTAATAGAAATCGTGTATTACTATATATCTGTGTTTATGGTTGCATCTCTGATACATTTCTGTTATATTATTGAATATATGCGATATCTCTGTGCATTTCTTTATTATATCTCCAATCTCATTTCATGCCGAAAATAATCTGGATCACTGAGCCAGATCACACCTTATCCATTTTGTTGTTTCTACCCACGTTTTCTTTGGACTAGTGTGGCTTTCTATCATTACCAGAGCCCATACCGAATTTTTCTACTGTGGTTACCTGTTTGACTTAGGAGCTGGACAGAAGAAGCAAGTTGTCAAGCCTATGGTTTGAAGAGGTGAGTTGTGAGGCTCATGTATTGAAGAAGCATGCTTTCATGCCTATGATCAACTCTCTCTAGGTGAGAGAGATTGTTCGGGAAGTGATTTCTCCTGGAGGGAGTCTAGCAGAAGCTACAAAGCTCTGAGAATTCCTGATCCAACCTATTGTTGAAGACTTGAAAGGGAAATGGAGCAGTCGATGGACTGTGGAAAAATGAAGGTGTATATTCCTTGGATGGGACAAGCATGTGGGGAATGAGATTCTATGAGAATTGGGAAAGGAATCCTTGCATTGTGCAACTTTCCATAGTCTCATCCTAGTCTAGGAATCCATTTACCTTGGGTGGAGTTTGGTCCCAACTTGGGGGTGAGCCACTGTTGATAGCTTGGAGAAATGTGGTCTAAGGATGGGAGGTTCGTGGAAGGTAAGCAAGCAGTTGGTGATCATCTCATAAAAATATAAGTAACATTTCTATGTTAACTTGTATGTTGTGTATCTTGTACATGTCTTTATATTTATAAGAATGGCATGTGTTGTAGCATGTATATTTTACTGTGATTTATGCATTTATTTTGTGTATTAGTAGAATGAAGATTATTTGTGTAATTTTATATGTTTGATGTTCCACAAAAGATATATATTTTCCATTACCCAATAGGTCTATGCTTGGGTATGGCAGTTTGATTATCAAAACATAGAGAGAAATATTTGTAGTGGCGCTTCCCATCTTGGGTGGTCGGGGACATTATATTACAGATTGGATAAAACATCATATGGTTTTAATTAAGATCCAAGAGCTTGGTGTAGTTGCATTGACACTTATTTTCTCAAAAATGGGTTCAACAAGAACAATAATGAGCCCACACTTTATACCAAAAGAGACCAAAGAGGTCATATTTTAATAGTTTGTCTCTATTTTGATGATATGGTTTATATAATAAATTTATTGTTGAGTGAATTCAAGGAAGCCATGCAAAGTGAATTTCAAATGACTAATCTTGGTCTCATGAAATATTATCTGGGAATTGAAGTTGATCAATCTGAAAAGGGAATTTTTATTTTTCATCGAAAATATGCCACAGATATTTTGAAAAGGTTCAAAATGAACAAATGCAAGCCAAGAGAAACACCAATTGCAACAGGTACAAAATTAAGTAAACAAGATGAAGAAACATAAATTGATTATACTATGTATAAGAGGATTGTAGGAAACCCCATGTACCTTACAACTACCTAGACAAATATTATGTATGCAGTAAGCTTAATTTTCAGATTTATGGAAAATCCCAAAATCTCTCATTGGAAAGTTGGAAAAAGAATTTTGAGGTATATTGCAGGTACAATAGATTATGGAATTTGGTATTCTAATTCAGAATATGATTCACTTGTTGGATATACAAATAGTGATTTTGTAGGTACTAGTGTTGATGATAGGAAAAATACTTATGGGTATGCATTTCTATTTGGTACATGCTTGATTTCATAGGCTTCTAAGAAACAACCCATCGTCACAATTTCTTTAGCAGAAGCAGAGTATGTGATAGGAAGTTCAACAACCTTTCATGCAGTTTGGTTTAGAAGGATCCTTAGTGATCTTGCACATGAAGAAAATGATTCAACTCCTATATTTTGTGATAATAGTTCAACAATTGCATTATCCAAAAATCATGAGTTTCACTGCAAGAGTAAACATATAGACACTTGCTATCATTTCATTTGCAAGCTTGTCAATGGTGGTAGCATTATTCTACAGTTTTGTAGTTCAAAAGAAAAATTAACAGATATATTCACTAAGCCATTGAGAGGAAACACTTTTGAATATTAGAGACAACACTTAGGCATTGTTTGTGTTCATTTTTGCAATGTTCAAAATTAAGGGGGAGTGTTAAGTGGAGTAATTCCTCCATTGCTTGTTTGACCAACTTTGATATATGATAGGAATATTAAAAGCACATACACAATAGGTAAGTTTTCATTTATTAGGTAGGTTAAGGATGGATTTTTCTAGAGAACTATCTCATAGTATGTATTTGGTAATTTCAGTTTTATGTGAATGTGGAGAAGAGCTCAATAGCTCCATAGTTATTTTGTGTGTGTATTCCATGTTTCATGAATGGTTTCCTCTACTTGAGCTTGAACAAATGTAACACTTCTCAAATAGTTTACCACCAAGCGATCAGTGTATTGTTGTATCGATCCATTGTTTGAACAACCACCTACACCCAACTACTCTTCTTCTGCATGGAAAACTTGTAAGTTCCATGTCTGATTTTGTTATGAATGATCCATTTCTTCTGTTTATTAGAAATGGGGTTATAGATGAAAGGTTGTTTTAATGAAAGTAATTACATATGTGGCTAGGATTTAAGTGATGGGATATATTTGGAAAAAAATTCTTCATCCTCTTTGTTTGTGATTACATAAGATTGTGATTAATGGAATATTATATACATTTAACAAATACTAAGTTAGGGTTTAGAAGGTGGTTTTTCCTTGTTTTGGGCGTACCACCTCCTTTCAGATTCCATCCAAATCCACGATGAAATATGGTAGTTACTGCAGTTAGCTATTTTTGGAGAGTTTTGTGTTTAGAAAGTTGTAGAAGAGTTCCAGTTATTTGAAGAAAGATTTAGAAAAGATGATTCATATTATTAGTAAGTTTTACATATTTAACTATCTTTCGAGAAGCAATGAAAGAATGATTCAAGTTTTAGAGCCTCAACTCTTGAGTTCTGTCTAGTTCTATTTTTGTGTGTTTGTGTTGAGTTCATAAAGCTACAGTTGTTATGAATTCTCTGCCTCCTCCGTCAAATTGGTATCAGAGCGTAAGGTTAGAAAATAATCTTTCATATCCATAGAGGAGGTCGCAAAGTACAAGAGAATTGGTATCAGAATGTAAGGTTAGAAAAGTATCCAATAGAGCCACAAAGGAGTTCATAGAGCACAAGAAAATTCCTAAGGAGGCCGCATACCTCAAAAAATCACGAAGGTTTCATGGAAGAAACAAGACAGTCATTTAGATTTTTTGTGGGCCAAGAGACGAAGCAACCCTGCCTTTCTTTTTTGGTAGTCGATGCCAACAACCGTCGTTGTTCACTGAATGATTCATGCGCTCAAGTAATATCCGCAGTTGGAGTTGCACCTATCCAAACCCTAGCCACTGCTCGTTGACATAGTGCACCCAGATTCTATCCATGGTATGAGGTTTTCAGTTTTTCATAGAATTTATGTGGTTTACATGAAAAAGTCGCCAAGTGTTTCTTCCAGGTTTCAAATTTATCATACCTGTCCATTGAAAATTTGATGAGTGTCATTTTTTTTTCATATTTGTCATTATAATGTTTAATGCACATTCATGAAAGTCATAATTTTTTATATTGTTATATACAAATTTCACTATCATAAATTTTCATCTTCTAACTATAAAACAATAAAAACAACAATCAGTGTCTATACATTTTAGACTTAAAAAAAACTTGTATGTAAAGTAACCATCCCATATTCGGATTTTACTGAAATATGCCTCAAAAAAATCTAGATCGATTCCTTGAGGCATCCAATTACTTAAAGAAGTAAATTTTATGTCCAACTGTAATTTAGTGATAATATTTTGTTAACAATGAACCAAAACATATTATTAATCTTGTTAAAGTCACATGTCACTTGATAATGGTGTTACATAATTAAAGGGCTTAGACCAATTTACAAATATTTACATAGCCCCCCCCCCAAAAAAACATTATATTCTTTACTTTTGATGGAAAAGTTCAATCAGATGTGTAAATAATAATAAAAGTTTAAGCAGATCTCTAAATAATAATAAAAACAAAGCAATGCGAGCAGGTTTTGGAAACATGTGTTATAGATTACAGGTATAGACTTATGTATCTACTATAGTTTATGATGGGAAACCTACTCAGTTAAACATCAATGTGACAGGTTACAAATTTTGATGACTGTAATTCTTAACATGCAGATTTTCTATCCACCTCTCAAATACGGGTTTGGAAGGAAAAAGATCCATACAAGAAGTCAAATTCCAGGCCTATTCCCAAGTAGTGGAGTATACTTTATTCTTTTAATTAAAAGGATACCACTAAGACTTTTTAGTACTTTAATTAAAAAGTCATTTATTTTAATTTTAAATAAGTTCATAATAAAAGGGAAATCGTGGTATATTTTTCTATTATTTTAATTTTAATTGTAAAGGAATTTTTTTTAGAGGATGTCACTAAGATATTTTTTTCAATCCACAAAAAAAAGTGTTATTAAGGTTTCTTCATATAAGTCCCTACTCAAAGTTACTCAAACTTTGGATTTTTGTTTAGAGGTATTAAAAAAAAACATGGTTTCAAAGAGTATCCTTGTATAATTATATATACATTTTCAATATATATATAGTGTATATAGGGGATTGAAATTTCGTGGTGAATTTGAGTTATCAATATGGATTTGTGGAGCAATTCTTATCTGTCACCACCTCCTAGTTTCTCTCATAAAAAATATGATCTTTGGGCTATTGAGAGGAGAAGCAGACTACACACAAAATATTTATGGGATATTGTGTTGAATGGGTATGAAGAACTCTCAAATAAGGAATCCTATGATACCATGATTCAATATCACAATGACCGACTCATTGAAAATCAGAAGGATGATGCAAGATAAAAAATTTCATTCAACAAGGCTTGGATGAGAGCATTCTTCCCAAAATTGTAGCAACAACCAACTCTGAAGAAGCTTGGGATATTATAGAGATGGAATACAGTGAAAGGGGGAGAAAAATTGATCATCATCAAGATGAACTACAGAGTGCTGTATATTTTTATGAAGAGACTATTAAAGAAGAAGAAAATAAACAAGATATGGAGACTACAATTGTCTTGAACATTGCAAGGAAATTTGTTGAGGAAATTATAAAAGAAAAAGGTGACTCTATACGAGACGCAGAGCATGAGAATGGTAAAAAAAGTTAAGTACATTGTGTAGATACATGTGTGGATGATGAAATTGAAGTTGAATGTGAAAATGAAACTACCTTTGTAGTAGAAACAAAATATGAGGATAATCTAGCAATGGAAGTTGTTGAAGACATAAATGAGGCTATAGTGAATGTTGAATTAGCATTTCTTGAAGAGTGTCCTGCAAAGCCCAAGTATGATGGAGATGAAAGTGGTTATGGAAAGATTTTCATAACTACAACAGAACAATAACCATATAAAGAGACAACCATCGGAGTTGTTGAGGCTATGGTAACAATGGAAGAGGATATGAAAGAAAATAAATATTTATTTGATCTTAAACCCATTGATATAAAAGTTAAATAAATAGTCGTTTAAGTACAATCATAGGGAGAAGATGAACCAAAAAAACATAATGAAGAAATATCGAAGAAGATAGCCATAGTAACGCCCATGCTAAAGGAGAAGAAAACCTACGCAGAATATAAAGTTTGGAATAAAAAGAAGAAAAAACCTGTTGAGCATAGAGAGAACAAGCTACACCAGCATGACGTAAAGAAGGTAAAAAATATTTTTTTAGTTGATCTTGAGTGTTGGATGTTTAGCTGAGACACAAACCAACAAACCATCATGTTATGAATTTTGTTAGCCTATAGAGGCAATGTCGATTGTCAAGTTGTCATGGTTAGTATTAGAATTTTTAGCAGTCATAATTAAGGGTGAGTTTTGAAATATGGTAATTACTCTCTTTAGCTATCTTTCGAGAGTTATATGTTTAAAACGTTGTAGAAGAGTCTTATTTAGTTCCAATTAGTTGAAGAAATATCTAGAAGATTCGAGTCCTATTATTAGTAAGTTTTGTGTATTTAACTATCTCTCGAGAAGCAATGAAAGGATTAAGAAGTTTTAGAGCCGCAACTCATCTCATATTGTGTTCTATTTTTTGTGTGTTAATGTGAGAGTTTATACAGCCTTAGTTGTAAGGAACTTGCCCCTTCCTCCTTCACTTCATGTCATCTAATCGGATAGTTCAGGTTGTGCAATCTGTTAGTTGGTTCAAGTAGCCCTTTATTTATGTATGGGTATTACAATTCTCATGGTGCTTAAAGAAGGAAGTCATCATATATCATGAAGCCACAACCAAAAAATACCTAGGAAATATGGACCACTTTCAAAAGGAAGTATAGTCACAAAATTACCTGGTGTAATGAAGCTAATACAAACCATCAACTAATAATAATATATAGTGCAATGGAAAATCTCACAAAATTTGTCGATGAGGAAGTGACTTTTGAAGAACTAAAACTCAAAATAGTTCTCCTATTTTGTGCAGACACCATATACATAAAGGAGGAAAGACCAATGGAAAAACCCGAACCCGCTTCCTTGAAAGAATAATATGACTCCAATAGAAAATGATACCTCCCCATGATGTGTATTCATCTGTCATGGAGGAGCTATCCCCACCCCAGAAAAGGAAACAGTCACTCCATCTCATGGACCAGAATATGAACTGCAACATGATCTAGGAAGTTGGACTATGGTATCTAGAAATAAATATAGTAAGAATTGTAAACTCACCTTTTTATGCAACCTGATCCCAGAAAGGGAAAGAATGTTAGTTTTTATCCATTTTTGAGTAGAAATATTTGGTTAGGTTTTCTCCATTTTTTGGATTCACTCTACTTATATGTAGAAACCAAAACTCCGTTATCCAGACAAAAATCTAGTAAGAATTGTAAACTCACCTTTTTATGCTATCTAATCCAGAAAAGGGAAACATTGTTCCAATTTCGCAGCATATTTTGTTGCAAATTCATTTTGTTAAAGAGTATGTCTCCATAGTTTTAAGAATAAATATCTGGTTAGGTTTTCTGAGTTTTTTGGATTCACTGTATTTATATGTAGAAACTAGACTTGTCTACATCAAACTTATCATTTTTGTGAAACTTGTTTGTACAAGATTAACACAACCTTTTACAATACATATTTTAATCATTAATACTGTGAGAAAAAATAGAGCTAATAATATTTCGCTTCTTCTCAGTTTTTAATTTTTGTGGAACTTGTTCATACTGGATTAACACAACCTTTTATAGTAGATATTGTAACCATTACTAGTGTGAAAAAAAGAGAGGTAACAATGGTTCTTTTCCCCTCAGTTTTGTATGTTTTATGGTCTTTTTCATCTATGTTTTTTCGTTGTCATTTTATCACCATAGTAATTTTGTCTAACAATGCACTTCCATATTTTTTCCCATACTTCTATGTCATTGCCTATCAATGTTCATCAATTGTAAGCTAAGTGGTTGTGCTAATACACATAATTTCAAGTGCTTATTGAACATTGAGTGGTTAATCAACTGATTCTTGAACATTGAGAGGTTCATCAACTTCTACATGCAGTGTATATGATTCCAATACTTTTTGAGTAGGCCTTCTAGGTCTTGTTGATATTTGAAGCTACATCCCTCTTTGAAAATTTAGTGTGTTATGTGTCTCTATGTTGTGTGTGTCTATGTCTATATGTGATATTGGTATTAATGTTCAATTTCTTGTTCTTTAGATTCAAGATTATTAAACATTGATTCCAAATTCTTAACATTTACCACCTCTATTGATTTTTGTAGAACTAAATTTTAATTAAAAATTATTTCCCATCCTTCTAAAGCCTCATATGTTAAAGGATCATAGATACGGTATCCATTTGGACCCTAGTTGTATCCAACCACTATACATTTATTTCTTTTGTAATCTAGTTTTCTTTTTTCTTCATCTAATATGTGTGTGTTGTGTGCACACAACAACCTCCCAATTTTCTTGTCTTAATGTCTCTCCAAGCCAAGAAACTCCCCCCCCCTCCAATTCTTCCTACTAGGACCCTCACAAAATATCTCTCTCGTGTAAATGACTAATCCCGAATTTTCCTCTTGCTCTACCCGCCTTATCACTTTCAATTCCTCCTCAGATCACCTCAACCCGTCAATACACACTTTGGCACATCCCCTCTTCCTGCGTTGATACATAGTATGTTGACATGTGCATCATTTATTCCATATCCACATTCGTGCACCAATGATTTTTCTTCCACTAATTCTCACTACACATGTTCTTATCATCATCGAAGTCCACATGATCAACACTGTTGTAACACCCTGTTTCCCCCAGTTTGTAAATATAACTATATTGGCCAAGAAACTATGGCAAACTCAAAGGTGCGAATGTTTGATTTGATGGACCCTTGTATAAAAGGTCGATGAATGTAAATTATGTTATTTTAATGGAAAATGGATACGTGTTGCATGACTGATGGAAAGGGTATGTGCTAAGAGAGACCACAAATGCTATGAAAGATATGGTGGAGTGGACTAGGAATGGTTGCATTAAACTCCACCGAACCAATATTTTGATGGATTTAATTGCTCAGGATTAGAAAAAACCTCTGACCTAGGAATGAATTACAGTCAGGATGGTAGTTGGGAAGCCCTCCTCAAGAGTTAATGAGTAGATGGGGCAGACCGACCATCTATAAGGCCTCCAGACCTGACCACAGACTGAGAAATCGATCCACACACAATATTTCTAGAAAAGGCAAGAAAGGAAAGTGTGGGAGTATAAAAGGGGGATATGTGAAGAGTGAAGAGATGGGAGACTGAACTCTGGAGTTCGAGGAAGAACTTTGAAAAAAGTGTGTTCTGGTTGCAGGAAATAGAGATTGACTTGAGAGAAGGAGAGTAACCTTCGTCCCTATCTATTTCTGTGTCAGGAGAAGGAGAGAAACCTTCGTTGACCTAGAATAAAAGATTCAATATCAAAGAATCATGGTCTAGCTCAGGGGTGGCCAATGGTAAATCTGTTAGGAGTGACTGAGCCTATGATTGGGTGGAAATGAGCACCACTTTCAGTAGTCGCATCATGTCTTCTGGTTATGATAAGTGTTTTCATACTCTATGTGTTGAATAAGGAATTGATGGTTGCATGCATGTATTTACATATCTGTAAATGGTTTTTGCATTGAAATGGTGAAGTTATGTGTATACGTTGGCTTCCTTGAGAACTTATGCTTATGTTTTTGTCGTATGCTCTAGTTTAACTCTCGAAGGTGCTTTCCCCAGGGAGCTAACTCACAGATTCAGATTCAGAGCAAGCCTCTTGGCACTGCTATCGTCTCAGTAATCTCACAAGTTTACCCCTCCCAGCTTCAGAATTTAAGGTTCTATGAATTAGGAAGGCATTTCGTTCAAACTAGTAGCTTGAGAGACTTTGAACTCGTGCCCACAGCCTTAACCAAAACTCGGCTAAGAGTAGAGGTCATAGCCCGAGATTCATCTGAAGGTCCATGTGACTTGGGTTTAGGAACCCTACGCTAAGCTTGGAAGGAGCTAGTTCATAATGATTTCAGAGTTTCGGGAGTTCGACGCCCTGGGATGTCAAACTTCATGATAGTCAAATTTACCCAAACTCCCTGAGTAATAAAAGTCGTAGATGAATCAAGAACCTTATAGAGGAGATGAATGTGATCTGTTCATTGGGAGGAAAAATTATCCTATTCGTCATATTGAATCAAATACCCACTAGAGTTAACGAACCCAACGCCAGTCACTCGATTAGATCGACGATTGGGAATCATTGCGGAGCATGAAGGTGAAATTACTGGGCATGCTAGTTCACGACCCGTAATAAACCAACATCGTTGATATCAATGGGATGGAAGATCAATGACCACGATTAGACAGATTCAAGCGATCACTATCCAGATTGGGGAGATTGGACCTTGGAATCATTGTGAATCGTTGATCTATGAATAGATATCGATGGTTGGGAATCATTGCAGAGCGCGAAGGAGAAATTAGTATACATGCTAGTTCATGGACCGCAATCAACCAATGACATTGATCTCATTGGGATGGAAGATTTTGACCAGGATCAGACAGAGTCGGGTGAGAACTACCCATATTGCGGAGATTGGACCCCATAATCACTGTGAATCATCTATCTATGAATAGAGATCGATGGCTAGGAATCATTGCCGAGCGCGAAGGTGAAATTAACAGATGTGCTAGTTCACAGCCCACAATTCACCAATTTCATTGATCTTGTTAGGGTGGAGGATCAACGATTATGATTAGACCGATTTGGGTGAGTACTTTTCAGATTGAGGAGATTGAGCTCTCCGATAAAGAGAGAGCACGTTGAGGCCCTGTAATCACTATGAACCATCGATGGATGAACAAATCAATAATGACCGGATCATGACTGTGAAAACATAAGGGAGGTTGAAAGACAATTAGACCAGAGTGACGAGAGCACGTGTCTCCCCTAACCCAACTATGTGTCAGCCCCTGGCACATGCATACCTCGCCCATGTGGTTGGTGAAATAACTAGGATTTCGGGAATCTGGGACTTCGAGACTCTGGAGGAATGCGAGGAGTGAAGTTATGAAGTGTCGAAGTGATGGAGTAGATCCTAGTTTTTAGCACAGGAAGGAACATGGCAGTATATCGTTTGAATCTGGAGAAGAACACTCAAGAGGAACGCGAGGAGTGAATTCCCAAAGTGGATCACAACCATCGATCACGAAGGGACGTGTGGCGCTCGATCTATAACTCTGAGTATGGAGTACTTCGGAGGAAAAAGACGTTGGAATGTTTAAAACTCCTGAATGTTGAAGTCTCTAAGTGGACCACAGTCGTCGATCATGAAGGGACATGTGGTGCTCCATTTGTAACTTTGGGTATGAAGTACTTTGGAGGAAAAAGGAATTGGAATGTTTGAAACTCATGAATGTCAATGTCCTGAAGTGGACCATAGACATCGATCATGAAGGGATGCATGGCGCTCGATGTGTAACTCCGAGCATGAAGTACTTCGAAGGAAAAATGCGTTGGAATGGTTGAAACTCCCAAACACCGAAGTCCTGAAGTGGATCACAGTCGTCGATCATGAAGGGACGCGTGGCGCTTGATCTACAACTCCGGGTATGGAGTAATTCAGAGGAAAAAGGTGTTGGAAGTGTTTAAAACTCCCAAACACTGAAGTCCTGAAATGGATCACAATCATCAATCACGAAGGGACGCATGTAGCTCGATCTATAACTCCAAGTATAGAGTACCTTGGAGGAAAAAGGTGTTGGAGTGTTCGAAACTCCTGAATGTCGAAGTCCCTAAGTAGATCACAACCATCGATCACGACGGAAATGTGGCCCTCAATATATAACTCCGAGTATGGAGTACTTCATGGAGAAAATACTTTGGAGTGTTTGAAACTATCGAACGTCGAAGTCCTGAAGTGAATCAGGGCCCTGAAACCCTAAGGAAAGATGAGATCAGATTGTGAACTTTGGATATTTTCAACTCTAGAGGATTGGCGCAGTGGTTATCTTGGTGTCAGGTCACATCCCGAGGTCATATGCAATTATAGAGGGATGGAAGAACCCAAAGAACTTGGGAGAGAATATATGCTAGCTCTGAGATCAATTTGGAGCATGGAGACTATGACTATAAATCTCTGGAAGAGTAGAATGGAATAAAGACCATGAATGAGGGTTTTCATTTTATTAAAGAAGAAATTTTGTTTACGCCCCACCATGGGTGTGTTACAAAGTGGTATCAAAGCATGGTTACAACACTTGACCTGCTTGGGCTCATGGACGAGTCACTTAAAAATCATGTTTAAAGCAAATCTTAAGGGTGATGACCTACCTTACCTATTTCCTAAAGAATCTGGTTAACCTATTACTAAATAAAAGAATGAAAACTTTCTACTGTGTGTGTGTGTATTAAGAAAAATGAACTATGTG
>CBVK0100872403.1:0-18882 GCA_900067695.1 Picea abies | reverse complement strand
GCTCTTCCGATCTCACCTTCTGGTCACTCTCAATTTTGCTCTCATTCCACTTGTTAGATTGGCCTCGCACTGCACAAACCAACACATAAACCCTACACAAACCCATGAATCCTTTGTTCTCAACGCTTGCCCATCAACTATCGCCCACGAAGTACATTCAATACATAACACATACCAAGGGCCAAGCTTTCAAGAAGGAGGAGCATGACCTATGCACAACACAAGACAAGGTCGTATGCACCACATAGACCGAACCCAGCCTGCACAAACACAAAACAATTTTTTTTTATCAAAAAAAAAATAATAAAACAAAAAAAAAACAAGAAGAAGAACACGCTCAATAGAAAAATGATGATAATCACCATGGATGGATTAAAAGGAGTATTAAACCCACCATATGGATCATTGTTTCTATCAGGAGCAGCACTACTATTATTGGCCAATATGACACCGAAAAATGGGGAAGCAATACTAAGATTCACAGAGTTATCCATGACAATCAAATCAAAACCTCCACCATTTGAAACTGATTTACAAGAGCAGAAGGCATATTTACAATCTCTGAAGAGCAAAGTGGAGAGGCGACAGAGGAAAGAGGTGGAAGTGAAGGAGCATTAGGGTTAAGGAATAGTATAGGGTTTAGGTATGAAGAGCTAGAGGGAATGAGGGTGACACGTGGGCTTCATGCGTGCCTGCCCTTTAGATATTTAAAAATAAATTTGTTTTTAAATTATTTACGTAAATTATATTTTCTTTTATTTTAGTTACATTTTATTTTCTTATTTATTTATTATTGATTATCGTAAAATATTTATATATGTTATTTGTTAAATTGTTTATTTATATATTTAATTTTTTTTTTTTTAGGTTAATTTAGTTTGAATTAATTTAAAGTTAATTCAAGTTAATTTAGTATAAAAATAATTTTTAAAGATAATTAAGTAGCTTCAAAATTATTAGTGTAATTAATTATCTTTAAATAAAAAAATTAGTTAAATTAGTTGTGTATTTAGTGTAAAGTTAAACTACAGTAAAGTTAATTAAAATGTTAGAGGGTTCATGGGTTTTGAACCCAAGACCACCCACCAAGCGAAGCGCCTTGAGAAGAGCACTAACACCAATGTGCCACACATATCATTTTTACAAATAAATTCACATATAAATAGTTTAATTATCAATAGTAGCAAAGTACTATCCTTAAGAATAATCTCCGATTATCCAAGCGACAAGCTCACGAGACCATACACACAACTCATCGAGCCAAGAACCAAGTCCCTCCACTCCATTCCACCTGTCAAAGTCAAACACTAAGCTTCAATGCATCACCTCAGTCTCACTACATCATATGACCACAAGTCAGGAAGCAATACATAACCATAGCGCACAAGCACTAAGTTCCAATGCCTGAAGCCACTCTACAATCCTTAAAGACTCACACCTGCTGCTACCGAGATGTGCAATTCAACGCATATGTACAACATGCCTAGGAAATCTCATGAGTCAAGCATCGAAGGATAATTGGTTGTAAGCGAAAATTTTAAAGGACTTAGACTAGGACAAGCGGGAAGGAGGCGACATACGCACTAGGAGAGTAAGCTAGATAAATTGGCGAGTATGGTGCAAGGCTAGCGTAGCTACTGAGAAAGGGAGTCAATAGTTTTCTTAGGTGAAGAAATCAATCTTAGACGCTTAATCCTAACCCATCCAATACCCTAAAGAGAGTAACATTTGTTTACAGACAAGTAAAGAAAAACTTATGCCTAACCATGTTTCTAGTTTGAGTAGCACCAATTTGAAACGTCCTTGAACTCACCCTGACAACTTTGGTTGATGGTCAGGACTCAAGGGAATTGAGGTAGGGGAGCATTATTGCAGGCACCACCAACACTGCCAGCACCGTCACCACCATCGTTCGAACTAGCTTTCATACTACGCTCGTTGGAGGCCATAAATGAGACTTTAAAGGGGCGACAACCAGCAGGGACTGAAGTGGAATCCCCACTGTCTGGAACAGGTAATCCAGAAGCGTCAAGGGATTTAGGGGGAGGACCTCCACCTAAAGAAATCACTCGATAATTGCAAAAGATCAAACATCCGGAGTTTTCTGGGGGTCACACCAGTGAACGCGCGGAAGCATGGTTGGAAGGCATGACAAGGTGTTTTGCCTTAAGGGACTATGCATCCAACTCAAAGGTGAAGATAGCAATTTTTCAGTTAAGAGACAACACCTTGAACTGGTGGGGTAACCTGGAAAGACAACTGCATCTTACCCCAGACACAGTATCTTGGGAACTTTTCAAGGAGAGGTTCCGAAGGAAATATCTACTAGCCTATTATGAGGAATATCAGGTAGGGGCATTTCATGCCTTAGTACAGGGAAACAAAATTGTAGAAGAATATGATATATGATTTATCAAATTGGTAAAATATGTTTCATATATGGATAATGACCAATGACAGACATAATGCTTCGTCTAAGGGCTAAACACTAAGATCAGAGCTATGGTGTGGATGTGGAAACCGTCTTTAGTAGCAGAAGAAGTGGAAAATTCACATTACGTAGAAGAACACATGAACTTGAATGGAGGTACGAGGTCGACCTTTCTACATCATTCTAGATTCGTCGAGAAGGCCCCTAGGAAATTTCCCAGGGGAGGGAGCTCAAGGCCACCTCCATATGGTAACAGAGTCACGCTAAGGACAGTAGCCATAGGGATTTCAATGGTAGTGAGTGCAGCATCTCATTCATCACCAACAACATAGACAAGTCCACAACCATCTCAGGGAACAACCAGTAGGGGCAGGGGTTCCAGGGGAAGGAACTCATTTATGAGACAACCACATAACAATGCACAAGTTCAATCTCATGTTACCTATTGGGGATGTGGAGGACCCCATTACTAGCATGACTACCCAGAGTTACAATCAGGTTTCATGCATAGAGAAGGGAAGGCCCCGATGGGAAGAGAAAGTAGCAGCCACCAGATTTACGCAACAGTTAATAATCGCCAGGACGAACATCAATCCACGGTGGTGGATTCATCAGGTACACTAAATCATATCAATGTTAAGATTTTATTTGATTCTAGTGCGACAGATAGTTTCATTTCACCATCTGCATTAGAAAAGAGTGGGTTGGCATCCTACGAGCACAATGACTTTAAACAAGTCGAGATGGCTTCAGGGGAAAAACAGGCGGTAGGACCTAGCATTGATAATTGTATAGTAGACCTAGGAGTGTGTACTACTAGGTTGAAGGTATACGTCACTGCTCTCGGGGCGTATGACCTAATCATTGGAATGGATTGGTTAGCATCTCACTGAGCTTTGGTAGATTGTTTTGCAAAGAGGGTGCTTTGTGTCGATGATGAGGGAAGGCAAGTAGAGATCTAGGGTGTACGGAGAAAAGTGTCATTACGATTTATATCAACTATGAATGTTAAGCGATGCTTGAGGCAAGGCTATCGACTTTATGTAGTTGAAGCAGTGAAAGAAAGGAAGGGACCCTCATTGGATCAGTACCCAATAGTGTTAGAATTTAAGGATGTTTTTCTGAACGAGTTACCAAGATTACCTCCTGAGAGGGAGATTGATTTTACTATTGGGCTAAAACTTGGTGCAGAACCAATTTCCAAAACTCTGTATCAGATGACAACGCTAGAACTTTGTGAGTTGCAAATGCAGTTGAAAGAGTTACTAGACTTAGGGTTAATAAGGTCCAGTGTCTCACCTTGGGGCGCACCAGTAATTTTTGTAAAGAAGAAGGATGGATCCTTACGACTGTTTATATACTACAGGAACATGAACCATGCTACAGTGAAAAATAGGTACCCAATGCCATGAATAGATGACCTCTTTGATCAGATGAAAGGAGCAATGGTATTCTCAAAGATTGATTTGCGATCAGGGTATCATCAGTTAAGGATTAAGGAAGGTGACATCCTAAAAACCGCCTTTCGAACTTAGTTTCGACATTACGAGTTTGTTGTAGTACCTTTTGGATTGACCAATGTGCCAACAGTATTCATGAGCCTCATGAACGGTGTATTCTGGAAGTACTTAGATCATTTTGCACAAGTATTTCTAGATGACATCCTCATCTATTCCAAGAATGAAAGAGAACATGAGGAACACTTACGAGTAGTGTTGTCCTGCCTTAGAGAGAACAAATTGTATGGGAATTTGTCAAAGTGTTCCTTTTTCCAGAAAGAGATTCACTATTTAGGTCATATCATTTCCGGCAAAGGAATATTTGTGGACCCAGAAAAGGTAAAGGCCATTATGGAGTGGCTAGTTCCAAAAAATTCCCATGAGGTGAGAAGCTTCATGGGGCTAGAAGGTTATTATTGAAGATTTGTGGAAGGATTCTCAAAAATAGCGAAACCCATCACCACTTTGCAGTGCAAGGGGGTCAGGTATGAATGGAATGAAGAATGTGGTAGTGCATTCATTGAGCTTAAGAGGTTACTAACTAGTGCACCAATTCTACAAGTGTCGGATATGGAAAAGTACTTCACCTTCTGCATGGATGCCTCGAAGCAAGGGTTGGGGGGCGTGCTAATGCAGGATGGAGGAGTGATAGCATATTCATCAAGGAAGTTGAAGAAACACAAAGAGCTATATGCAACTCATGATTTAGAGTTGGCAGATGTAATGCTAGCTCTGAAACTTTGGAGGCACTATCTTGTGGGGCAAAACTTTGAGCTCAAGATGGACCATCAAATTTTAAAACATCTCTTCACTCAAAGAGATTTGAATGCCATGCAAAGACGATGGAGTGAGTTTATGAGTGAGTATGATTTTGGTATTTCATACATCAAGGGAAAGGAAAATGTGGTCGTAGATGCCTTGAGTAGGAGACCACGTATCTTCTCCTTGGTACCCTTAAAAGTCAATCTGAGGGAACATGTGTTGACGCAACTCCAAGGAGATAGTTGGTATTTAGAGGTTACTTCAAACCTCCAAAGCGGGAGACATTTAGATCCAAAGTATGAAGGATATAGTCTGGAAGCAGACGGATTTTTAAGATATCAAGGAAGGATGCACATCCCTGAGAATGGGGATATTCAAAACATCATACTGAAGGAAGCTCATAGAGCACTTTATTGTGCGCATCCGGGTGTGAATAAGATGTACGCAGAAATGAGGAAGCTCTTCTTCTGGGTAGGTATGAAGCACGATGTAGTCCATTTCATCACCAAATGCCTAGAGTGTCAGCAAGTGAAATTTGACCACCATCACCTGGCAGGCCTCCTACAACCACATGATGTTCCTATGTCCAAGTGGGAAGTCATCTCTATGGATTTTGTTGTGGGGTTACCACTCACATCTCATAGACACAATGTCATTCTTGTGATAGTGGATAAGTTAACCAAGAGTGCTCATTTTATTCTGGTTAGAGACACTTACGATGTCACTGGTGTGGCATGTGTGTTTGTAAGCGAGGTTATCCATTTGCACGGGATACCTAAGAAGATCATTTTCGATAGGGACTCCAGATTCACTTCTAGGTTTTGGACAAGTTTGCAGTCAGCGTTGGGGACTCAGTTGAACTTAAGCACAAATTATCATCCTAAAATAGATGGAAAAACTAAGAGAGTAAATCAAGTCATGGAAGACATGCTTAGAATGTATTTCATGGATAATCAAACCCAATGGGAGAAGTACCTACCTTTGGTAGAGTTTGCCTACAATAATAGTTTTCATAGCTCCATCGGAATGCCTCCCTATGAAGATCTATATGGAAGGCCATGTAGAACTTCATTGAGTTGGGATAGACTAGAAGACCGAGTAACAGTTCGGCTAGAATTAATTCAAGATATGGAGGAACAGGTGATTCAGATTAGGCAGAGACTATAGGAAGCACAGGATAGGAAAAAAAGTTTTGCAGATGGACACAGGACCGACCGAATTTATGAGGTGGGAGACTAGGTTTTCATTCTTATCAGGCCTAATAAGAGTACCATATGGTTCAGGAAGGGGACAATGTTGTCACCTCGATTTATAGGACCATTCAGAATCCAAGAGAAAATTGGACCCGTTGCCTATCGTATCGTACTACCACCCCACTTGCATAAAAATCATAATGTATTTCATGTATATGTTTTACGTCATTATGTTGCTGATGAATCACATAAACTAAATTGGAAGGAATTGCAGGTATTGGACGTGGGAACCCTTACGGTAGAACCGTTACGCATATTGGACCGTAGAGTCCGACAGCTCAGGAACTGTCTGGTAGGCCAAGTTAAGGTCCAATGGGACAAGTATAGTCTAGGATCTACTACTTGGGAAGATGCTGAGACATTACGATGAGACTATCCCTCACTTTTTTGACCACATCGAGAATATGTTTCTCAAAGATTGGGTGTATGTAACACCACCTTTTGACTTAGACAACCAAGATTACCTGAGGCCTACTTATATTATTTTCTCTTCACAATGAAACTATTAAATGATACACTTAAACTTTAAAATGTATGAACCCTTATGAATGTTTAGATGTTATTGATGATGATGGACATAATGTGATCTACTATGTGAATGTAAATTTTATGAATGTTTAAATGATATTGATGATGATGTATATAATGCGATCTACTATGTGAATGTAAATTTTATGAATGTTTAAATGTTATTGATGATGATGTATATGATGCGACATATTGTGAGAATGTAAATTTTATGAATGTCTAAATGCTATTCAAATGATGTTGGATATGATGCAATCTATTTGGTAAATGATAGTCTTATGAATGGGTGTCAAAATTGAATTATGAGATCTAATTCTAAGTTGTTGGTACACGGATACCGAATTGAAATGATGATTGCATGAAATTACATGATGATAATGCATAGAAATATATGAGGTTGTGTTACAGACTAATCTGTAGGTTATGGGCTATGAAATAGCCAAGGGGATAGTGATGATGAAAGTGGATATCATGACCACTAGCTGAGAAACATTATGGTACAAATATTTGTATGTGAAATTATATTGGTTTGGATGCATTGCTATGATATGTGGACCAGTGCAGGATTTCAGGTGATGAGACTACCCAAAACCAAATAAACGATGACAAAACCCCCAGCAACACGGTGCCACTGTATATTCCATTGTAGGGTGTTGACCCTGGTTATGACTAGGAGGGGTGGAGGCATTTCCCATCATGTATCCTCCAAGACCTGAAGTCATGGGAGGATGGTGTTAGCTCACGCTCCCCAAGACGTGTGATAATGATTGTTAGTTGCCTGCTAGGGAAGCTTGGTCAAGATAGTGACACTTCCGCTTACAGGTTCTATTTGGAGTTAGGTCAATATAGTTGACACTCCAAGATAGTCTAGCAGAGGAAGGATAGGAATGGAGATGGAAGTAATTTAGGGAGGAAGGATGAGTAGAAATAGTTGAGAAAGTATGGAGATTTGTCTTATGGTGGAATTTAATGTTTTCCCTTCTAAAAAAGAAAATGTGTATATATGAATATTCATAATTTCGTAACTAAACCACAGTTGTCTAAATAAAATTGTTGAACCGGATAATTGTAATTAAAGGATTTCTCAAACATTTGATTGGTTTATTGTCTATTATAAAAGACTAGTCTTGTTGATTGGATTGGATGCATACCTAAATTACTAAAGGATGATAGTTATTGATTATTAGTACATGCATGAGACTTGTATGTACTAGCTACACATGCATTTCTTGTACATGTACACTAGTATGTATGAGTTTTCTTGGCTTACTTACTAATAGTGTCGATTATTTGTTATGAATGTGTGAACCATGTTTCTTTTCCTTTGTACCACGAGATACCTTAACTTTGGGACGAAGTTTCCTGAAGGGTGGGTGTATGTAACAACCCTAGTTGAATATATGCTTAGGGATTATTAGGTAAAATTAATTAGGTAATTAATTGTCCTAATATGGTTTTAATTAAACAATGATTAGCATTAATAATATTAATTAAATATTTATTTATTAATTAATTGTTATAACTTTTGATTAATTAATTAATTAATTATCACATTCAATGACATGGGTAATAAATTTAAGAGGGTTAATAATTTTAATTTGTTTAATTAAATTCTTTATGTATGCGGGAGGGGATAATATATTAATGAAGGGGATAAGACATTAAAGAAGGGGATAAGATATTAAAGGGGGAGATAAGGAAATTAATGAGGGGGTAGGAGAGTCAGTGAAGGAGGATATGATGGGGAATAGTCTTACGGGGAGGATCATTCTTTTGGGAGGAGGAAGAATTTTGAGGAGGAGGATATATTTTTTTGTGGGGATCTCTAGTGTGAGGAGTTTGGTTTTGGGGGGTTTTGGTGAATCAGAAGCATGGGGCATCGGTTTGCTGGGGGTTTTGGGCACAGGGGCCAGGATATCCTTACAGTACTCTGGAGGTAGGGAGCTGGACAGGCTACTCCTAGCTGGTAGGGAGGAAAATTCGATTTTGGGTAGTGTTTGACACAGTTTCAACTTTAGAATTAGACCAACAGAGCAACGAGAATTAGCATCAGAAGCAGGTAGTTTATTTATGAAATTGCTAAGTTATTTTCATGCTGTAGTTAAATTTTAAATTTTATCGAATATTATATGCTCATATGATGGCGAATGAATTATTTATGTATGAGAAATAATTTTATGTTTAATTGTATGAAATATTTTGGATTTAATTGAGTTAGGACTCTATAGTTTGGTTTTATATATATTCTTGATTTGGTGAATAATAAGTTCTGAATCACCAAAAACAGAAATCTTATCTATACCCATATCTTTAGCAACTTTCAACCCTAACAACAAGGCTTCATACTCACTAATGTTATTGGTTGTGTCAAATTCAAGCTTATATGACATAGGAATAACCTCCTTGGTAGGGGAAATGAAGACAATCCCAACACCAGAACCTTCTCTAGAACATGCCCCATCAAAATAAATTCTCCAAACAAAATTATCTTCTATGTCCCAAACAACAGTTGATGTCTTTCTAACTGATATTTTTTCCATTTGATCACTCATGTGAAAAATAGAGGAACCAATATCATCGTCTACAACATATATAGGATTATTAGTGGGGTTCTCGTGATCACTTACCAAATAATCCATTCTTACTTTCATGTATAATCTCCATTGTTCCCCACCAAAAACATGTATGGTTGCATAACTAAGATCCATTTGGAGAGTGCCTCCTACCTTTTTGGCCTAGGATCTTGAAAGAAGCATTCCAAATTTTGGTGGTATGTCAGCCATAATAACATCTAATACCACACTTTTCATAGGTAATTGGGAAAGAGTAACAACCACATCCTTTATAAATCCTAGGCATTTTACTTTCTTGGATTCAAAATAATATAGATCATGGTTAGGTTTAGTAATGTCTAATCTTAATTCTTCCATCACCACCTTAGGAATGACAGTATGCGAGGCACTAGAATCCATTAGGAAGTTATGCAATATATTATCATGAACATTTAGTGATATATAGAACATGGGAGAAGTATCGGTTATGTCTTCAATATGAGGTCCAATTGTTATAGTAGGGTTCTCATATTACAGATTGATAGTATCTGAAGAGGTAACCTGAGCAAGAGATTATAGAGATTTGAGAACAGTTTTCTTAAAAGGCTCTATTTTCATGAATTCTAGCAGTGGAACATAAATCTTGATTTTGTTAATTTCATGTTCTAGACTGAAAGAAAAATTTGTTGGCATGTTTATAGGTAGGTGTTCTTGTTATTGATGGCAAGATCAGAGTATGCAGTGATGGAAAAATAGGGACAACGTAAGCTCAGAAGAGATAGTGCAGAGGTGCAAACAGAGTGCAAGAGTGTGCTTGTTCATTTGATGGAAAACAGGCAGGAAAGGAAGATCAACAACGCAGGGATAATGGCATGGAAAGATAAGAAGAGTAAAATCCATTTCATAGTTTCGGATACTGAGCATTGGAGGATTCAAGAAAGAAACTCACGACAATAATGTTGAAATGAGGAAATGTGAAACGCCGGAATACGTTGATTCGAATCCATTTCAGAGTTTTAGATACCAGGAGATTGAGAAGTCAAGAGTTGAGACTCTTCAACACAGGAGTCTCGGAGTTGCGAAATATGGAACCCCGAAATCCTGAAACAGGCACATCAACCGAAGTTTTGGATACCGAGATATTGAGAAGTCAAGAGTCGAGACTCTTCAACACAGGAGTCCCGAAGTCATGAAATGCGAAACGCTGAAATCCTAAAACATGCACATCAACAAAGAGTTTTGTAGACTAGGAAATAACTCTATTTCAGAGTCCTGGATACCAGGAGTTGAAGTGTCGAAACACTTCACCACAGGAGTACCGAAATGTTGAATCACCGAAATGTGAAATGAAAAAATACCGGATCATTGATCTGACTCCATTTCGGAGTTCCGGATACCAGGAGTTGAAGTGTTAAAACACTTCACCACAAGAGTGCCAAAATGCCGAAATTCCAAAATATGAAAAACACTTTTGGTGTAGGTTTCGGGTACCTGGAGTTGGAGTGTCAAGATACTTCTCCACAGTAATGTCGAAATTTAGGAATGCCAAAATGTGAAATTGTGAAATCACTTTATGGATAAACACCTGGTCACAACTGTGGGCATGTGAAGGAAGCATCTTGCAAGTTCCAAGGCTCCATTTCTTGATCGGGAGTTGGAAGAGTTAGATTTACTCGCAAAAAATTTGTGAAATACGAAATTGCGAAATGCAGTTTCGAATAAGGTTGTGGTCACAGCCAGTGGTCACATCTGTGGAAGATGGAGGAAGGAGCTAGTGCAACCAAGCTCAATTTTGGGGATCACAACTTGGAGTGTCGAGACACTTGATCACGTGAATGTCGAATTGTTGAATGTCGAAATGGTGAAATGTCTATGTAACCGGAGGTCATCGCTGGTGGCCACGTAAGTGGAAGGAGATAGCATAGCTAGGCTCAATTTCAAGGTTCACACTGTAACTGCTAGAAATCGCTGATGGTTTCTGCCAGAGGACTTGAAGAAACTTCTGTGTGATTGCTAAAGGAGTTGAAGAGTCTCAAGCAATCTACCAGTGGAATGAAGACTGATCATAGAGGCGATTGATAGATGGAAGAGGGTTGAATCCTGTAACTGCAACAGAGAGGTTGAGCTCGATTGTGACAGAGAAGACAAAAAGTCTTGAATGCTAGAGAGGTGATGGAATATCGACATAACACCCAATGATGATGGACGCATGGGTTTAACATCCAGAGAAGCTAAAGAGTTGCAATGATGATCAAGTAGAGCACTCGACATGGGGAGAGCATGCATAAGCATAGAGATATAGCATGCACAAGGTGCACAGAGACTATAAGTATGCATAAAAAAGAAGAGATAGGTGTTTCTATTGTTGAGAGTGATTCGGGCGTGTAGAAGGAGGAGTGTGCAGCAACTGAAATACAGAGAAGAGGAATGGTGCATTGAATAAACATGGCACATAGAGCATAAAAGGGAGAAGCACATAAAGTGTAAGGCATGTGTGAAGCAAGAAAGTGAGACAGAAAAGGAAGGCTGAGGTTCTCTTGTAGAGAAAAATAGAAGATCAGAAATCGCAAGAAGATGCAAAAAGAGAGACACTGATACATGAGAGTAGAGAAGCATAGAAGAACAATGATAAGCATGGTAAGACAATGATAGATATTGTATCACTGTGATAAATTAATATATAGCAAACTTTATAATTCAGGGTGGAAGAGAGGTGCTAGGGAGGACTGTTGTCCACATAAGTTCAAGTGGGTGCTTGAACACAGGGAGTTGTAGATTCCATCTGGTTGCAGCCAGAGAAACTAGGGTGGCAGGGTGGTGCAAGGGAGAATTGTAGTTCTCTATTTTACAGGTTGGTGCCTATGTGACTAGAAGTTGTTGCTTCCATCCAGTTGGTGCTGGAACACTTAGGGAGTTGTTTCTTCCTTCTAGTGGGTGCTAGAGAAACCAAGGAGTTGGTGCTTCCTTCTAGTGGGTGCTAGAGAAATATAGGGAGTTGGTGCTTCCTTTTAGTGGGTGCTAGAGAAATCATATAGTTGGTGCTCTCAGCAAGTAGCAGCTTGCAAAATAGAGGTAGTAGCCTCGTTATGAGTTGGTTCTAATAAGTATGATAATGTACAAAATGTAAAGATTCCTTATCATATAAAGGAGAAGAGGTTTTTACCCTTTATGGGTTTCCTCAGGAAATATCTATCTCTATGTATCTCATATGAGTGAATGATGGTGAATGTTCTATTTCTTACTTCACTACATTATTATGATTGTCATTGAGTGCTCTGTAAAGAATTTAAAATAAGTATACTTGTTTAAGCACGATAACAATTGATTCACCCTCCCCCCTCTCAGTTGTCCAACAATTGGTATCAGAGCCAACCCCTTTTATATAAGGGTAGATCCTAGAGCTTAAACATGTCAAGCCATGAAGGAAATTCAACCAATAAGGCCCCTCTGTTCAATGGAAAAAACTTTTCCTTCTGGAAAGTTAGAATGAGAACCTACATAATGGCCTTAGGTGTAGATGTTTGGGATGTGGTAGATATTGTTTATGTAAATCCAGTTGTACTAGCTAATAAGGATGACAAGCTAGAATTTATCTTCAACGCTAAGTCTATGAATTCTATCTTGAGTGGGCTTGCAAAAGCAGAATTCGTAAAAGTTATGCACCTAGGAACTGCCAAAGAAATGTGGGACAAACTAATTAGAAGTTATGAAGGTAATGAGAAGGTAAAGGATGCCAAGATTCAAATCTACAGAGTACAGTTTGAACAACTGACGATGAAATAATATGAAACTATTGGAAAATACTTTCTAAGAGTTGAAGAACTGGTAAATGCAGTGAAATCACTTGGTGAAAAAATTGAGGAACCTTCTTTAGTTCAAAAATTTTTGAGATCTCTACCAGATAGGTTCAACCCAAAGGTATCTGCTATAGAAGAACTTAATGATCTAAAAACCTTGGAGTTTGATCAACTTCTAGGAACATTGAATGCATATGAAATGAGAATAATTAAATATAAACCCACCTCTAGAGAAGCATCATTTAAAGCAGACAAGAATGAAGATTCTGAGCCTGATGAAATTGAAGCAAAATTTGTGAAGAGACTGAAGAAGGGATCAGGAAAATACAAAGGTAAACTTCCTTTCAAATGTTTCAACTATGGTAAGATAGGTCATTTTGAAAATAAATGTCCTCACAAAGGAATGGATCATACATGTGATGATGAGGATAAGCACAAACACAAAAATTTCTTTAAAGAGAATAATTTTAAGAAGAAAAGTCTTTGTGTAAACAATGATGACGATCCTTCAGATGATGAAGACAATAAATCCTCTATTGAAGATAAACTAAGTGACTTCATACTTATGGCCAAAGAGGATTATGATAATAAAAACACATGAAGTGAGGCTAATGAAGAAGACATTGTGGTTGATATGGAAGGAGAAATTATCAGTGCACTGGAAGAGATTGACAGACTCATAATTAAGAATAGAAAGCAAAAACAATTGTTGATACAGTTTGAGAAAGACAGTAAACAACATGATGAATACTTTGCCTTGCTAAAAGTAGAATTAGAAGAGGCAAAGAAAATCGAGGACATTCTGAAACAATAGTTATCAGAAAAGAAGGCAAGATGTAAAGCTATGGAAGAAGAAGTAGTGAAAAATAGTAAAGATTTGGAGAAGTTTTAAGCTTTGTATCATCCGAATCTATCAAGTATCAAAGCCTCAGAAAGATTAGCCACCATTCTGAATCAGCAAAGGTATCCAAAGATGAAAACTAGTTTGGGTTATGAAGAGGGATCAAGTAGTGGTCATCCAAGAAACAAAGAATCCATCAAGTTTGTCAAATCTACAACCAATGATAACAAAAAACCTGCAAAAATAAAGGAAGACAATCAACTACCCGGGAGGAGTAAAGAAAAAGGTGCTAGGAATGAATCTACAGAAAAAATAAATAATGCACTCCTTGCTCAAGGAAATCATTAGCATGGAAGAAATCTACCTGTTCAAAGAAGACAACCATTTTCCAAGTACCAACGTTTTTTCTATGGATATTGTTTCTTTTGTTCTAACTTTGGTCATAAAGCCGTAAACTGTTCTTTAAAATTAAATTATGAGAAATCAATTCATTCAAGGTATAGATATTTTCCACAACAAAGAATGAGACAACCAAGTAACAAACCACCATAGACTGCAAATCACTTGATGTATGGGAAAATGACATAGGTTAAGCATAACAATTGTTATGATCCTTTATTCAATGAACCAGAATGTTACATCTATCATAACTATGGACACAAATCTATTGACTGTCGCTTAAGGAACTATGAACCAGATTTGA
Source organism: Picea abies (assembly GCA_900067695.1). NCBI lineage: Eukaryota > Viridiplantae > Streptophyta > Pinopsida > Pinales > Pinaceae > Picea > Picea abies. Next base: position 4,516 of record CBVK0100872403.1, on the reverse strand, counting down.
ATTCCCCTACTGAAAATGTCAATTTTTGGAAGAAGAAAGAAAATGACAAGTGTGGATTAGTGTTGTTAGCTCAAAGACAAACGAAAACTTGGTATATAGACATCGGATGCTCCAAACATATGACTTGAGTCAAAGGTAATTTTCTATCTCTAAGTGAAATCAAATCAGGAAACGTAACCTTTAGAATGATGCTCCGGGTAAAATAAAAGGTAAAGGGATGGTGAGTTTAAGTAATGGAAAAGGAAAAGCCCAAGATGTTTTGCTTGTAGATGGGCTGAAACATAATCTTCTCGGTGTAATTCAAATGTGTGATAGAGGATGTGAAGTGGTGTTCACATCCAAGGAATACAAGATAAAGTCTGCAAACTCAGGACAAGTGGTGGCCAAAGGCACAAGGACAGAAAATAATGTATATGTGTTGAAAGAAGATAGAGAAGAGTGTCATCTAAGAAAACATGATGAAAGATGGTTATGGCATAGGAGACTTGGACATCTAAAATTTGACCTCTTAATAAAGCTCAAAAATCTTGAGGCAGTAAAATATCTTCCGAGAATATCAAAGCCCCAAGATTCTATGTGTAAACCCTGCTAAGTAGGAAAACTAACCAGGACATAGTTTAAGTCCAAGAGCTCTACTTCAACAGAGAAACCACTCCAACTAGTTCATATCGATTTATGTGGACCATCAAGACAGGAAGTCACAAGGAAAGAAAACTACTTCATGCTGATCATTTATGATTACTCCAGACTTACTTGGGTTTTCTTTCTCAAGGAAAAAGCTGAAGCATTTGAGAAGTTTAAAATATTTAAGGATTTAACTGAGAATCAAACAAGCAAGAGGTTAAAAGTAGTAAGATCAGATAGAGGAGGAGAATTTATGTCAAGTGATTTCAAGGAATTCTGTGATAAGCATGGGATCAAGAGAGAATACACAATCCCAAGAACTCCACAACAAAATGGAGTAGTTGAGAGGCAAAACATAACAATCCAACAAATGGCCAGGTCAATGATGAATGAGAAGAACATTGGTCAGACCTATTGGGTAGAAGAAATACACACAACAGTCCATGTTCTTAACAAAGCCCACCTCATACCACAAAGTGATAAGACACCTTATGAACTGTGGTATGGAAGACCCACTTCAATCAAACACTTCAAAGTCTTTGCGAGTAAATGTTACATAAAGAATAATGATGAGAACCTTGGAAAATATGATGACAGGGCTGATGAAGGTATCTTCTTAGGGTATGCTACAAACAGTAAAGGATACATATGCTATAATAAGAGGCTGCATAAAATGGTTGACAATATTGACATAAAATTTTATGAATGAATGCCAACAAGAGAGGTGTACAATAATGAGTCTTCTGTAGAGGACACAACTAAAGCTGAAGATGAACAGGTCCAAGAATCAGAAAATGAAGAATCTGAATCAGATGAAGACACAGATACTCAAACAGACTCAAATCAACAGACAACTTCAAATTCCTCCTCCAGAATCACTCAAAAGAATCATCCTACAAGTCAGATAATTGGTGAAAAAGACAAAGGTGTACAAACCAATAGAAAGATAATAAAAAACACCAAACAATCACATATAGCTTTCATATTCATGCTAGAACCCAAGAATTTTAATGAAGCTAGCAAAGATGACCATTGGGTTAAAGAAATGAATGATGAACTTGATCATATTGAGAAAAACAATACGTGGGAGATGGTTCATAGACCTGAAGGTAAAAATATCATTGGTTCCAAATGAATATTTAAGAATAAGTTGAATGAGCAGGGACGGGCTGTCAGGAACAAAGCAATATTGGTTTGTAAAGTCTATGCTCAAATAGAAGGATTGGATTTTGATGAAACATTTTCACCCGTAGCAAGATTAGAAGCTATTAGAATATTTCTTGCCTATGCTTGTCATAAAAGGTTTAAAGTCTATCAAATGGATGTCAAGCCAGCTTTTCTAAATGGATATTTAAATGAAGAAGTATATATGGAACAACCAGAGGGTTTCAAACTATTTGATAACCCTGAAATAATATGAAAGCTGAAGAAAGATTTATATGGGTTAAAAAAATCCCCTCGTGCCTGGTATCAAAGACTGGATACATATCTCAAAGCCAAAGGGTTCAAGAGAGGAACAATTGACAACAATCTATATATCAAAACAAAGGATAATGATTTGCTCATCATGTTGTTCTATGTAGATGACATCATCTTCAGATGTAATAAGGATTCATTGGTACAATGGCTTTCTTCTGCCATGGAGTCTAAGTTTGAAATGTCTATGATAGGTGAACTGTAATTTTTTCTTGGTCTGAAAATTACTCATAGGTATGAAGGGATGTTCATTTCTCAAGAAAAGTATCTAAAAGAAATGTTGAAAAGGTTTCAAATGGAAGATTCTAAACCTATGGGCACACCTATGGTTACTGAATGCAAGTTAAGCAAGGATGATGACTCACCTGATGTTGATCAAAGTTCATATAGGTCAATGATAGGCAGTCTACTGTACATCACAACATCTCGTCCAAACATAATGAATGTTGTTGGGATGCTAGGAAGATATCAGTCTACACCTAAACATATTCATTTGCTAGCTATCAAAAGGATATTCAAATATTTGAAAGAAATAATGAACTGTGGCCTATGGTATGATAAGAATCAGAATTTTCAATTATCAGTCTATTAAGATGTTGATTGGGATAACTGCATGGATGAAAGGAAAAACACGAGTGGAGGTGCGTTCTTCTTAGGATATTCTCTAGTAGCATGGCTGAGTAAAAATAAAGGTTCCATTTCTTTATCAATTACAGAGGCAGAGTACATTGTTGCTTCTACCTATTGCACTCAGGTATTATGGATGATTTAGAGACTTGCAGACTTGGAGGTAAAATACATTGCACCGATCCCAATTCATTATGATAACACTAGTGCCATCAGTGTGTCTAATAATATTGTATTCCACTCCAAGACCAAGCATATTACCATAAAATACCATTTTCTGAGAGAGCAGGTCACCAATCAGGTTGTTCATGTCCATTACATTCCAACCACAGAAAAAATTATAGACATATTTACTAAACCCCTAACCAAGACACCATTTGAATATCTCTGATAGAATCTGGGTGTCATCCCATCTCACACCTAAGAGAGTCCATCCTATTAGGGGGAGTTTTGTATTGATTGAATATCTGATACCTCCTAAAAGTATTGCAATAGATCAGGGGGAGCATGTTTTCTTTGACATTGATGTCAAAGGGAGAGAAAAGGAGTGGTCCGGACTAGATGCTACAGTTGGAGGTCCAAACAGATTAGCGCAGTCATTCAGGGTTGCCATTAATTCCAAAGGGGGAGATTGTTGGCATGTTTATAGGAAGGTGTGCTTGTAATTGATGGCAAGATCATAGTATGTAGTGATGGAAAAACAAAGACAACGTAAGCTCAGAAGAGATAGTGAAGAGGTGCATGAAGAGTGCAAGAGTGTGCTTGTTCATTTGATGGAAAAAATGCATGCAAGGAAGATCAACAACGCAGGGATAATGGCATGGAAATATTAGAAGCATAAACTCCATTTCGTAGTTTCAGATACTGGGCATTGGAGGAGTCTAGGAAGCAACTCACGACAAGAATGCCGAAACGACAAAATGCAAAACCCTGGCATACATTGATCCGACTCCATTTCGGAGTTTTGGATACCAAGAGATTGAGAAGTCAAGAGTCGAGACTCTTCAATACATGAGTCCTAGAGTTGCAAAATCCAGAACATCTGAATCCCAAAACAGGCACATCAACCAGAGTTTCGGATACTGGTAGATTGAGAAGTCAAGAGTCGAGACTCTTCAACATAGGAGCCCCGAAGTCGCGAAATGAGAAATTCCAAAATCCCAAAATAGACACATCAACAAAGAGTTTTTCAGACTGGGAAATAACTCCATTTCGGATTCCTAGATACCAGGAGTTGAAGTGTCGAAACACTTCACCACAGGAGTGCCAAAATGCCAAATCACCAAAATGCGAAAAGACAAAATACCAGACTGTGTTGGAAATACTAAGACAACTGAGAGGGGGGGGTGAATCAATTGTGTATAAGCTTAAACAATTTTATACTTATTAAAACATTATTAATCTTTCTTCATGTGGTCATCAACAATGTACAGCATATGAACAGTAAAATAAAAAACCATCAGTTACACATGAAGTATACACAGAGACAGATTTTCACGAGGAAACCCATAAAGGGAGAAAACCTCTTCTTCTTCGAAATGATAGGCAGTCTTTTACAGTTCTATACATCATTTACAATTGAGCACCAACTCAATGTGAGGCTTCTACCTCTTTTTTACAAGCTACAACTTGTTGAGAGCACCAACTCTCTGTTTTCTCTAGCACCCACTAGAAGGAAGCACCAACTCCTTGGTTTCTCTAGCACCAACTAGAAGGAAGCACCAACTCCCTAGTTTCTATAGCACCAACTAGAAGGAAGCACCAACTCCCTGGTTTCTCTAGCACCAAC
>CBVK0100872400.1:0-22788 GCA_900067695.1 Picea abies | reverse complement strand
TCTGCACCTTCGATTGTTTTCAACACCTGTACTACATATAAGGGACATCCCTTTCGGCAATATTTCCTCATTTGTAATGCTGATATTTGTCTCACTGAGACCGGTTTTCAGATCCGTTGCGGGGCTCGGGCAACGTCAACATTTTTTGAGCCGGTTTGACCTTTACTATGCATCTGTACTACCAAAACTTTTGTGGGTTGTTCTCGAGACTCAAAAAAATCATTCGAAGATGCGATCACGTCGGGATCCCATATCAACATGGTTGTGTCTCATGGTGGGTCATCTTCTTCCTGATCGATAATATTAACTGCTAAATTGCTTGACTATTCGGTCAGTGAGACTTCATCCAGAAAACGATTGGCCATTAAATTCATGGTGTGGACCCATTGAGGGTATTCTCTTTCAGAGTGGTTCTCCTCGTGATAGGTGCAGAAAGAATTAGAAGAAACACTCCCTAGGTCAATGTTTAGGTTGGCTAGGGGAGGCTCAATTTCTTTAAAAGGATGGTTTCTTTTAAAGAAAGGCTTATAGGGTCTTTGGCCTTGATTTCCTTCCCCTGCACTTCTTTTGTGTCTATAATATCATTTGATAGTTTCTTGACCATGTGCTACAAATATTCTATATATCCATTACCTTTATTGGGAGTTTGTTTAGCCGGTTTCCCTCGCGGTCTAGTCAGAAGGAGTCCTCTCCTAGGAGGGTGTTGACTTTTTTCTCTTACTAGAGAGGCTTGGCCTTCTTTACATCCTTTCATCTGAAATTATACTACAAATATTCTATATCTCCATTACCTTTATTGGGAGTTTGTTTAGCCGGTTTCCCTCGCGGTCTAGTCAGAAGGAGTCCTCTCCTAGGAGGGTGTTGACTTTTTTCCCTTACTAGAGAGGCTTGGCCTTCTTTACATCCTTTCATCTGAAATTCTATCGTCTTGGCCTCTTCAAAATTATCCATGAGGGTTTTCTTGGTGGCTCTTTTAATGAACATGGAAATAGAAGTCGGAAGCGCATTGGCATAAACCTCAATCTGCAATTCTTGAGTGGATTTCATCATGGGATAGAACTTGTTTAAGATGGTCATGAATCTTTGATTGAAATATTTGACCCTTTATTTTGGGGTCATGGTTGCTGTGAACAACTCAACCATCAGGGCTCCTGTAGTAGATTCTTCTGCAAATTTGTCTAGAAAATCCTCTTGGAATTTAGTCTAGCTAGTTACAGATCCTACCAAGAAATTAAAATACCACATGGAAGTAGAGTTTTCAAACATGTAGGGAAAAATTCTACATACTACGTATTCATTTTGAACGTTCATAAGTCTGATCGCATGTATGAATTTCTTGATATGATCTTCAGGCAAGCCAACCATTGTTGATCGTATTGTTATTATCAATATAAACCCTAATGGTCCTACTTGTGATATACCAAGGGATCCCAATATCCTCCCTGTACTCACACTTCCTTCTTGTGAATGACTAACTAATTGTACTGGAACATAACTAGAACGAGAAGGTAGTATCAAACTTACCACTTGTATAGAAGGCACTTGGGGTATGGGTAATTTAGGGCTACTACCACTGGATCTAGGGTGATTTTATTTGATCTGGGGGTCTAATTTTCTTCCACTAGAACGATCTCTTCAGTCGGATTCCTGATCTCTCCTATTATCGGGGCTGAATATTCTCTTTCTTCTTCAAGATTCATGTTGTTTTCTTCCTCTCTTAATTCTACACCTTCTCCTTCTTGTCCAACCTCCTCAGGACATCTTTCTCTCTATGCTTCTCTTTAACTTAATCTTTGACTGGCTAGTCTTTCCTCTCTTCTCATCTTCCGCAACTCTTCCATATGTCTTTCCTCTACTTCTCCTGATCCAAGTTCTTTCCTCAACTTCTCGGACTGTCTTGTTTCTTTCTTGATCTTGCCACACCACCACTTCTCCACTATGGAGGCTCTCTTCAAGTCTTTCTCATCTCTTGAGTCTGTTTCTTGTTGTTTCCCCCCTATTTTTCAAAGAACCCTTCCCCTCTCTCAAGCCATGAATCTACCCCAACCTCTCCCTACCCCAAGAGAGGGTGTTTACGTTTCCATCTAAGTCAGGAACATAGTCAACATCCCCTCTTCCATCAATAAAACCTTAATCCATAGGGGGATTTCTTTCAACAGTCTTCCCCTTGCGTATTTCTTAAAAATCACCTTTGCACATGAAAAATATTGGTGATTCTCAGTTGCAAACTTGATAATATATCCTTATAATGTGGTACTGACCTAGAAATCAATCGCCCACATCACTAGATAATCCAACTGATGAAGTGCTGCTATCTTTTCGGTGTCCCAAGCACAGCTCCTCTTGATTCATTCCTGGAAATATGGATCTTCTTGGAGCCTCTTATCTAGTGGAAAAACACTTCTGGAAACTTAACCCATAAAATATCATATTGGTCGATCGATCTTTTTGAGTAAAAGACTGCTTCATGAGTATCTTCCACTGATTTTCCCCTCAGTTCTTCTTCTTTCCATATGAAGGTGTCATAGTTTCTTTCCCACCATTGGTCAATACTAGATCTATGAATCCACAGAAGCATCCTTCCTAAAGATTCCCTTTTAACGCAAGTCCCAGAAACAGAACCATTTTGTTGGTGCAAGTTTGATCAGACTAGGGTCCTCAGGTTACCAACAAAATGTACCGAGTATTCTAGAGCGTTGTCATTTTCATCTCCTTGGAAGAGAAGAAGTCTCACCCGAATCATTACTGAGACAAATAGATAGGGAAGGGAAAGGAAAATACTTAGGAGGATTTGTAGAACCTTTAGGAATCATCATGATCTTGCACAAGAGACATGAACAGATCTGAATCTTATGTGTGTAAGAGTTGAACCTACTTACATTGCGAACAAGCATTTAAACATAGAACCATCAAGTAGAACTTATAAACCATAAATAAGTACTGTAATGCATAATTAAAACACATAGAGACACATCATATTTTGAAAATTCATGTCCTCCTTCATATTATCTTCAGAATCTTTCTTTAATTACATACTCATAAATACACAGTAGTGCTTTGTACAGAATCTTGGCTCTGGACTCATGTCGCAGAGCTCCAATTCTCATATTGATATCTCGATTACATTACAGACTCAGGAATTGACTCGACTCAACTGACAACAACCTCACCAAGAGGGAAATATCGGACTTAAATTAATCACAATCCAGCTGAACCAATAGCTAAACAACCCTTTTTACAATCATGTTCATCCCTATATATAATCTAGATTGTGTCGTCCATCTCGGCTTGCACACTTTCTTGTTCTGTTGCAATCATTGTTGCTTAACTGGCGTTCACTATCTTTTACAACTTATTTTTGTTTCTCTTTATTGCTCTGTTTTCCAGCTTCTTCTGAAGCTTGTACAACTCATGCTCAGTCAAAACTTGTGCAATTCCTTATCCCAAAAATGAAGGGCCCAACATAAATCATATCACCAAGGGAAATTTCAACCCAGCCTGAGATAGCAGGGACATCAAGGAGAACATGCATACCAAAACCATTGTTCTATTTGATAACCATCTACGATGATGAGGAGAGTTAAGAGGTGTCCCTAGTCACCCCAGTGCAGATTACAGAAGAGAAAGAACCTAAGAAAGAATCCAACCTAGGTCTCGATGCTCCATTTCATATTTGTCTATAGATCGAGCATGAGGTGGAAATTTCCTTAGACACTGAGCCACTTGACATATCCGGAACCCTAATGGACAACTCGAAGCATGCGTTAGGAGTAAGTGAATAAGAAGAAGAAATTCAACAACATGAAATTAACATTTCAAGATTCGACCATCAAGTAAGTACTAAACCTGCCCTTGATTCCTCAATTTTGGTTGGTGTCTTACCACTCGATAAGCAACAACCAGAGGCTGGGCCATAGGGACATATAGAAGAGGTGTAGGAACCAACACTTGAACATATATACACAGTCAGGAGCTAGGGAAACACTCTAACTTGGGGAGAAAAACAAATCCTCAAACCTGTTGATGATGTCGTCAATATACAATAAATATCCTATGACCAAAAGTGGAAACCCATCATGAAAAGAACCACTAAGAAGAGGAGGCTTACGGTGAAAATTTTGATCCTCATCACCACAGAGGATAAATTGATCAGCACAGAGCATGCCAGGACGTCCAAGCTTATCAGCACAGGGATGGAAATCACAGATGCCACCCTGGATAGAGAAAGAAAATATGAAGAGGAGTTGGCCATTGTGCTAAAGGAGATGGAGCATCTACACCATTTGGATAAATACTATCAGGACTCCACACAGGCCACGATGTTTTTAATAAGTGATTTCCAAGATGCCTACAACAAAGTAACAAGTGAACGACACCTTTTCACTACAGGGATAACCGAATTCCAAGAATATACTCTTATGGCACTAGCCACCTGAGAATATGTAGAAATATGGTATGAGAAGGACCAATAAGCAGTGGAAAAAATTGATTACATCAATGCGGTTTAAAAGGGATGAGACACTGAAGATCATGGCATTCGGGTGCTAAGGTAAAACATCATAGATTGGATAATGAAGGTGGCTGAATACTGGGTGAAAATGGCCTGAGAACCTCAGTGGGAGATTCAAGAAAGATGGGACAATTGTGAAAGGATTTGGGTCAAGATTAGTCGGGAAATGAAAGACATCGGTCTCCTAGAATTCGACTCACCTAAGGATTTTGTTGACTTGCATGACATAGTCAAACAACATGCAGAACAAGACTCAACATGGATTGCAGAGATAGAAAAGGTGTAAAACATGGCACCAGGACAAGTGAAATAGTTCATGGATCACATGATCAAGGCTCGAACAATATTACAACAGTTAAGTGTTAGTATAGGCAAGTATCAGGCACATGCAGTATAAGTAAAGGAGATCCTTTCGACCCCGATGGAACAACACAAATTCCCATATTCCAACACATGCGAGGAAATATTCTTCAAATGGTCAGTGTATGAGAAGAGTAATCCACTTCAGTGAAACCATTTGATGGCTCTCAGAAGACAGAGTGATGAAAGCACCATGTGGCGATGTTTTTTTTACATAGCTTGCACTTTTGATAGTTATTTTTAGTTAATGATTTGTTATAAATAAGAGGATCAACCTTTTAGAAAGGGTCAATGGTTTGGCAAAGACCCTCAATTTTTGGAAATGTTAAGAACTATTTCGAAACTACCTTAATTGATAAGTCTTGTTTAGGACTAGAGACAGACTTTTGTTTTTTGTCAAAGGCATGTGTGACTGTATTTGAGGAGGAACTACTTCCAAATTTCTTTCATGAATGGATGTTGTAACGAGTAAGAGTTTTTGAATCTATTGATAAATTAGTTGATTCAATATTTTTATAGTTCTTGTCTCTAATAGTGGAAACAAAATCGTTGTGTTAATGTGTGATTAGTAATTAGAGCTAAGGAAACTAATTTTCTTGCTATCATTTATTTGCATGTATGTTTTCTTTTGATAATTGTATCTTAGTTAATAATTAAAACACCAACAAGTTGATGTATTAGTACTAGTCTTGTCATGGGTGTGAAAATATTTGTCTGCAAGCTTGAGCATGAGGGTTATCCCAAGCTCAGCCTTCTCTAGTATTTAACATTCCTCTTTTTTCATATGTTTTATACCAGAACGCATATTTTAGCAGACCAACCTAATAAATAAAATACAAAAGAGAACGTTTAAATTGAAGGAGGAATTTTCATAAGAATATATCATGTCAATGACTATGTAAATCCCATCGATTATTTCGCTGGATCGACAAATCTAGAGAACAATTCCACTATCAAACGCTACATAGTCTAATTGGGCCTCAGTGGTGGGTTTGGTTCCTGTTGTTGAGTTAAATGGATTTAGGACCCCTCAAAAGGGGGTAAGTGTGATGGATTTTGAGTTAATATCTGTGAGGATAATAGAGGCTATGAGTCCCATATGAAATCATATAATTAATGAAGATGATTTGAGGTTTGATGACACAAAGGATGAAGCATGTTGGAGAGGTCTTCTGAAGAAAAAAAATATTTTAAGGGTGGTAGGATAGAGAAAGGAAGGGGATTGGTGTCTCCTACAGGTTGGTTCCTATGAACAATGATTATGTTGGTTGGTTCCCATTGGTTGTGTTGGTTCTCATCAAGGGGATTGGTGTCCTCTACATGTTGGTTCCTACAAAGTGATTGTACATTGATGTCTACTATAAGTTGGTGCTTACAATTTTTATATATAAAGTTTTATGTTTTTCTCCCATTTGGGTTTCCACTGTAAATATCTATATATTGTGTATGCTATGATTTTATTTTTCATTATTAACTACTTGTAAATAACAAATTTTGATTAAAAATAAAGTTGTGGTAAAAATTATCGTGTAATATCGATTCACCCCCCTCACAATATTCTAATAATTGGGATTAGAGCGAGTTCCTTTAGGAGCAACCTAACAGATGGAAGGAAAATCCTCACAATGGATGGATAGGAATGCTTCTCCACAAACAAAGCACCAAAATTTTATGGATTAGAATATGTATTCTAGAAAATAAGAATGAAAGAATTTTTTATGTCACTGGGATATGATATATGGGCTTCAGTAGTAAATGGTTAAAAATCTCCAAATACTCCTCCAACTTATATGAATGAAATTAGGCTCAGTATCAATAATTCCAGGTCCAATAATTCTATTCTTTATGGATAAACAAAATCATTACGTACCAAAGTCCTGTACTGTCACTCAGCTCAAGAGATTTGGGACAAACTACAAACAATTTATGAAGGAGATGATAAGGTTAAGAAAAATAAGTTACAAATCTATAAGGGAAAATTTGAGAATCTCAAAATGAATGAAGAAGAGAACATTGTAGCCTATATTCTTCACATGGTGAGGTTGTCAAATCCATCAAAGGATTAGGAGATGTTGAAGAAACTAGTATTGTACAAAAGGTGCTCATATCACTTCCCTTAATATTTGATCCCAAGATATCAATTATTGAAGAAATGAATGATCTAGACAAGCTAACAGTGGATGAGCTACATGGAACCCTAACGAAATATGAAATGAGAATATAAAAAGATAACCCACCAATAAATTCGAGGAAGGAAGAAACCTTTAAGGAATCAAAGAAGAGAGAGTCCAAGATAAGTGATTTCTCAGACAATGAATTGGATGAAGAATAAGAAAAATTTGTCAGGAAGTTCAAAAATAGATACAAAGGTAAGCTCCCTTTCAAATGTTTTAATTATTGAAAAATAGGACATTTTGCTCATAAATGTTCTTATGCAAATACCAATGTGAAAGAATAATTTAATTTCAATAAAACCAACAAAAGGAAGATTGAAAAGAAGAAAAATCCTTACAGACAAAGAAAGAATCTATATACTAGTGAAGACAACAACTCATCAGATGATAATGATTGTGAAGAAAACAATATTCTCTTTATGGGTCTGGAAACAAAAACATATGAAGATACAAACTCAATAGAAGAAAAAATTTTTGTTAAATATGAAGAAATAAATCTTGAAGAAAAACTCATTAGTGGCCTAGAAGAAAATTACATACTTAAGGACAAGAATAAAAAGAAAAAGTGGGAACCACTATAAGGAGAAGGAATATGATGATAAGAAAATAGATAAGAAAATAATTACCTTAAAGGTTCAAGTAGAAGAATCAAATAAGATTGAAGAATTTTTGAAGGTTTGAATGAAAGAAAAAGAATATGTTTGAAGCACTCTTGAATTTGAAATATTCCACCTGAGAAAGAAGTTTGAGATATTAACTAGAATCTCTATAGTGTAGATGAAATCCTAAATCAACAAAGAGCACCATATGATAGAATGGGTCTTGGATATAGTAACAAGAAGGAATATGAGAATGAAGAAGCATCAACATATTAAAAAAAAACAAGAGAAGAAAGAATCAAGAGCTATGTTGACACTCTAAGAAATTCAATCAAAGTTGAAGAGCACAAAAGGGAAGAACAATACGATCCACTAGGGATAAATATTACTCAAAAAGACTGAATCTAGAAAACTATCACATCAATAAGGAATCACTCATCCAGGTATCAAAAATCTTTCTATGACTATTGTTATTCTTGTAATGGATTTGGTCATAAGGAAATAGACCGTAGAACAAGTATCAAAATGAATTACATGAGGAATAACTACCAAGATACTAAGGGATTCTCAAGGAGAAATTATAATTCATTGTCTACCTTGATGAATTACAACCTCCTATGTTATAATTGCAATAATTTTGGACATATAGCAAAGTACTACAAAAGAAATCTCAAGCATGTTTCATCTATAATTAAGAGAAGTTGGGAACAAAAGAAAGAAAGTTATGTGTTTGTTCAAGCAACTCTATGTGTTCAGAAAAACAAGGATAAGTGTGTTATCGACAACGGATTCTCTAGTCGTATGTCAAGAGATAGAACAAATTTCAGAACCTTGAAGAAAAATGAGGGCAATGTTACCTTTGGAGACAATGGTAGATCGAAGATATTTGGAAAAGGCACCCTCATCCTTGACAACTAAAAATCCAAAATAAAACAGGTTGTGTGTGTTGAATATATAAAACATAACCTTCTCGATGTAATCCAGATGTGTGATTAGGGACACAATCTCATATTTAACTCCCAAGAATGTGAGATCAGAAAAGAAGACTCGGGAAAGATGATAGAAAAAAGAATCAGAACCCCAAACAATGTATATGTCCCGCATGAAATCAATGGAGAAAAGTGATTTATAGGATAGATAGATGAAAGTTGGTCGTGGCACAAAAAATGGGTCATATGAACTTTGAAAAATTGGTAAAAATCAGTACCAAACAAGCAGCAATATACATGCAAAGGATCATAAAACCCTCAAGAACTATTTGTAAGAAGTGTTTCCATGGAAAACAATCAAGGGTGAACTTCAAAATAAAGGAATATGCAACTTCCAAGCCTTTGGAATTTGCACATACATATATTTGTGGACCAAGAAGAACTAAAATCTTGCAGGAAGAAATGTACTTCATGTTACTCATTGATGATTATACATGAATGACTTGGGTTACTATCCTCAAAAATAAATATGAAGCATTTGACAAATTCAAGGCATTCAAAGCTCTAGTTGAGAACGAGACAAATATGAAAATCAAATGTTTAAGTTCATACAATGGAGGTGAATTCACATCCAATGATTTTGTACAATTTTTTGAAGCACGTGGAATAAAAAGATAGTATGCAGTAGTAGGAACTCTAAAAACAATGGGGTTGTTGAAAGGAAAAAATGACATGTACAAGAAATTGCTAGAATGATGATAAATGTTGCATGTATATCAGCCAATTTTTGGAGAGAAGAAATTAATACAATTGTCTATATCCTAAATAGAGTACATATCATAACCAATAGTGACAAGACACCCTATGAACTATGGAAAGGGTGACCAACATTTGTCAAACATGTCAAAATTTTTGGGAGAAAGTGTTACATCAAATGAGATGATGAGGACTTAGGAAACTTTTTCTCCAGATCAGATGAATGAATATTTATTGGATACTCATCAAGAAACAAAGTCCATAGGTGTTCCAATAAAACGATGTAGAAGACTGTTAAAATTATCAATGTCAAAATAGAAGAAGAAATCAAGTACACTAATGAAGAAGAAGATGGACATGAAGAAGAAGAACAAGAGGAAGAAGAACATGAAAATAAAGAAGAGGAGGAAGAAGAACAAGAAAATGAAGAATATGAATGCCAAGATATGGAAACACCATCAAGGTTTGTACAAAAGAATCACCATAAAAATTGATTCTTGGTTACAAAAATGCTAGAACTCAGACAAGGAGGAAATTTGCAAACAATTGTGAGAACATGAATTTATCCCTACTGTACCAAGTAGAACCTAAATGCTTTATAGAAACTCAGAATAATCAACATTGGGTGAATTCTATGGAAGAAGAGTTAAATCAGATTTAAAAAAATGAGACTTGAGATCTTGTCCCAACACCCAAGGATAAAAATGTGATTGGAACTAAATGGGTATTCCATAAAAATATGAACGAAGATGGAAAAGTAGTAATAAATAAATAAACACTGGCTTGTAAAGGGTATTGTCAAGTAGAAGGAATTTATTTTGAAGAAACATTTTCACCTATTGCAAGGTTAGAATACATTAGGATGTTCTTGGCATTTGTAGGATTTAGGAATTTCAAAGTATATCATATAGATGTCAAGACAACATTCTTGAATGGAGATATAGAGGAAGAAGTGTAAATAGAACAATCTGAAGGGTTTCTATGGTCATAAAATGAAGACTATGCTTGCAAATTGAAGAAAGAATTGTATTTCTTAAAGCAATCTCCCAAGGCATGGTAGTCAAGACTTGAAATGTACTTGAATAATCAAGGCTTCAAAAGGGGAACAATAGACACCAATATCTACATCAAAATACATAATGCAGAAATGTTGATCATTGTAGTGCATGTAGATGAAATTATCTTTGGAAGTAATAATGATGAAATGAGACAAGCGTTTGTAGAAGAAATATAAAATGAATTTGAGATGTCCATTCTTTGAGAATTGTCGTTCATTTTGGGACTACAGATCACTCAAGAAAACAACAACATATTCATTTCTCAGAACAAATACATCAAAGAGATATTGAAGGAATTTGATATGGAATATTGTAAACATGTCAGCACAACCATGGTCATTCGATGTAAGCTTAGTAAGGAGGATGAATCTAAGTAAACAAATCAATATTTGTACTGTTCAATGATAGGAATCCTATTTTATGTGACAACTTCAAGACCACACATAATTCAGGAAGTATGGATAGTCGGAATATTTCAAGCTGCACCCAAGGAAACACATGTAAAGGTTGTCAAATGATTATTTATATACTTAAAGGGTACTTTGTACTTTGGACTATCTTATGAAAAAGGACAAGAAATTACTCTAACAACATATATTGATGCATATTTGGTAGGAAATGTTGATCATGGAAAGAGAACAAGTGGAGGAGCATTCTTCTTGGGAAATGTTTTAGTATCTTGGCTAAGTAAGAGAAAGTATTCAATCTCATTTTTCACAGTAGAATCAAAGTACATTGCAGCAACAACCTATTATACACAAATTATCCATATGAAACAAACACTATAAGAAATTAAGATAGAATACAAGAATCCTATTTCAATAATATGAAACAACACCAACACCATAATCATTTCAAAGAATCCAATGATGCACTCAAAGACAAAACATATCCCCATCAAATATCATTTTCTGAGGGAAAAGATAAATGATAAAATTGTCAAGTTGGAATATGTTCCTAACAAGGATCAAATAGCATACATATTTACAAAACCACTCCCTAGAGACACATTTGAGTACCTCAGACAGAATATGGGAGTCATTCCCATTTATTAGTGAAAACTCTAGTTGAAATATTTTGGGATGTCAACATAATTAAAATATCAGGGGGAGAGTGCATATGGTTGCACGGTGTAGAGAAAAAATGAAGAGTATCGCGTTAGGGGGAGTTGTAGAAGACAAGGAAATTGTTGGTTACAAAACCTAAAATAAAGAATACAGTAAAAGGGAGATAAATAAATTTTCTACTAATGTCAATGGGGGAGAGAAAAGAGACAAGGGGATACTTGAATAGACTAGTATAATGCAATATTTATGAAAGTATTTCCATAAATGAAATAGGGGGAGATTTTTGGAAAATTGTGTTTTCATTGATGTCAAATGTAGAAATTATTTGACATCATTGATGTCACAAGAAGGGGGAGAGTGACCATTGTCAATGATGAAGGTAGGAATACTCTCATGCTAGGTTCAAGGATAAAACATTAAGCATACATGAATCTGAGGAAGACAGGGGGATCTTTTTGCTACAAATCAAACTAGACATAGCACGTGAATGTCCCTACACATCTATGTCTCTCTATGTGTTGATTAAATTTTGATGAGATATCGATAAGGGTTCTTGATGAGTAGGTTGTAGAGGTCCAAATGAAGCTGCACTAATTAAATTATAGTGAAGTCTCTGTGAGAAAATAAAGCATGAGTCATTGGATGTTAATCATTCAACAAGATCAACGATCCAGATGTGAATATAATGAAGAAAAGGAAAAATACAATATCCCACATGCATAAAAGAAATAGAATTCGATGAGATTATAATGAAAGAGTGAAGTCTTTTAGTTTTAATGTGAATGGAATAGACATGGAACCATGAGAAAGGAGATAATGTTTAGTGTCATGATTTTTGTTTGTATGTTAATAATGGATGGTCGATATTAAATCTTAGATCCAAATCTAACCAGATCCACGACGAGAATTAGTCCTAAATTTTGAATTTGATGCGATGGTGAAAGTATTTGGAGTTAAATATTTTGGATTATTTAGGTTATTACATCTTGAGACACTTTGATGGAAGAAGCTTTGAATCAATAGGAACTGTTAATTTAACAGAGAAATAACTAATAAATATGAACCATTGTTTGGATGGAAATGACTTTGAATTATTATGAGCCATCTTATATGCCACATCAACACTGCATCATCCAACACAAGTGGAAGGATTCCACATGGTGGAAACATCAGGGTGATGTAAGAAAGCCTGAGAGAAACAATGTGTAATGCACTATACATAACCATGTGTTAGGACGTGCATAGTGAAAGGTGACATGGAATCAAATGATTTAAGAAACTCCAAATTAAAAGGAACCATTGATCTATCGGAGCCATATTTATAATAGGAGGAATGTTGATAGATTATTGTGTGCAATGATATAAGAGTATCGAGGAATATTCCATTCCTAGGCTTGATTTGTGTGCCAAAATATTAAAATCATGGATGGTCATCCAATACATGCGAAAGGAGTCGATGTGGAGGACACAATAGTTGCATATCAACACCAAATAAAATATACATTTCATACTTAGTACATTGCCACACATATACTAGGATAGTGCCATGTAAATACCAGGAGAGTGCCATGAAAGAAGACAAGTGTAACTTAGTGACTGGGCCATGTGTCATAAGCATATTTGGCCACATACATAGGTGATAGGAAGTATGATGATGAAGGAAAATCCTAATTAATGACAATCCTTGATATATCAAAGTTATAGCAAGGATATATGGACCATTCATCGCATCTTATCAATCAACATTCAAAATATTTGGGAAGTTGTACAACTCTGATGAGAAGGGTATCGAAGAATATTCCCTTCCTTAGGATAAGTGTTATCTCACGAAAATGAGCAATATGGATCGTCAAAGTCCAAGTAAAATGAGAAAATGAGGAAACAATAACTATGATAGGCCCTATGGTCCCAATATGAAAGATACCATATTTAAGGATGAGATCAAATATAATCTATGTCTAACAATGGTTGAGTGATGAGGTCCAAAGGGTCTGATAGCCTGGAAATTTAGAGGTTATGGATGATATATCTGACAGTTACGATCTAATCAAGAGACGATTGAATGACTAGTATGTTTTGAGATGGTGTTGAGTGTTTTAGTAGTTCGATGGTCCCGATATGAAAAAATAAATCGATGGTTGTGATTAAGTGAAGGAAAGATCAGACGAATGATATACATTGAATTTTTATCAAGTGTATTGGTACCTCGATGAATGAGTTAGTTCTTAGCAAGGGGATTAGTGCCCCCTGTAGGTTGGTTCCTGCAAAGATGATTGAATATTGGTTTGTAAGTTGGTGCTTAAATGTTTTTATAAATAAAATTTTATGTTTTTATCCCATTTGGGTTTCCACTATAAATATTTTTGTATTGTGTATGGTATGATTTAACTATTCATCATTGACTACTAGTAAATAACAAATTTTGAATAAAAATAAAGTTGTGGTAAAAATTATCGTGTAATATTGATTCACCCCCTCTCAACATTACAACAGTAGCTATAATGGTGGCAGAATTGGAAGAAGAGTCGAGCAAGATGATATAATCCTAGGTATGGACTAGGAAGGATGGAGGCATGCTCAAAGAGTTGATGGTACCACCTTTTTGTGGGTTGGAAAATTCTTTGATGACAATAGTAGAATGGGGTTTGATTAGAGGGTCATCAAGAATATGGATGACAATGGGTGTGGATGATGAAGTAAAGGAAGTGGGAGTTTTAGTTTGTGGTCAGGGTGGAGTGGTGTGGAATTGTGGTGGAATGGAGGAAAGTGGGATGGCCTCAGTAATTAGAGAGTCTAGAGAAGGTTGGGAGGGGGATTTGGTACAAAAACATTTTTGGGGAAAGAAATAGGTCAATACCTTCTAGAAAAATTCCCCTAATATCTATTTGTGATGAGGAATGGAGGATAAGGGTATCTGAATTATTCTACTCAATGACTCATCCCCTTCTTCTTCCTTGGCATTGTCCTTTGAGGTGGTAGGAATGAAGGTTCACTTTCTCACACTAGGGCCTACACCTAATGTTTTTGTTAGGGAAGACCTTTTTGAAATGGTCAACAAGGTGTAGGAAACACTTGTGAACATATCTTCCATTAGGACCCATGGAAAACCTCTGACCTCCTTGTCAAGCACCACTACATCCAGATAAAACAATAAAGGAGTCATATGAAACAATGTTGGTGAAACACCCAATGGTCACACAAAATTATGGTCATGATTCATAGAGAACTAGATGTGGTGGGTATGTTTGTTGAGGATTGATTATGGAATCCTAAGCCAATGTGAGTATATAAACCATGAGAAAGTCTTTGACCGTGGGGAGACTACCATTTTCACATTGCAAAGGAGACAAGAATATTTCCACAAATGAAATAAGTGGTTTCCTCATGGACGTATGCATATGATTACAAGATCTCTTGGAGAAGATATTGGCACTAGTTCATTGGTGTGTTATTCTTCTTGAATTCGACCACCACTATGGCATCCAACATATAGTCGTTTCAATGTTTTCATTACCCTACAAATGATGCAGTAGCAATAATAATGGAACTTCAGATCATTAATGGGCTCTATGAGAGAGCCACAAACTCCCTGGTGAGTTCCATAGAGATCATAGAGGTTGAGCATACCATTTTTTAAACCATGCTTCCTAGACCTATGGAATCCATATGATACATTTTGACCTATCATGGACAAGCCTTTCAACTAGTGGATGTCTTCCACATGTATGGGGTACCCATTTTCTAGCCACAGGGTTTCATTTTGGACTCTTTTGATTATGAATTTAGTGCATTTGGAGACATCACCATTGGTGTCAAACACCAGTAAGTCCTTCAGATTCATGATTCTATTGTCACGCAAGGGTAGGAATGATCGCTTCCATTGCCACTGGAATGAACCATCTGGTAAGGTGGTACAATATTTGAATGTATGAATTTCCATGGATGAGAACTGGAAATGATCATTGAAGTATGTTTCCACTAGTAGTGTGTGTTCCACCTTACCATGGATATCATCTAAAAATTCAACCCATAGGTCGATGCGTTTGGCCGGAAAAAAATTTGTAAGTGGAGCAAGGGCTTTGGGTACAGATCCCCGACCAAAGGTGAAAACCATGCTAATACAATTTTGGGGGTAGAAAAAGTGAACATGGGGATAGGTTCATGGACACAAATTCATAGAGAGATCATTGGGTGAAAGAATTGAGTATACAGTTATCACGATGAAAGTAAAAGAAAATTGATTCATCATCCAAAGATGTGATTATAAGAAAAATGTGGAGGGTGACACAATGACCATGCATTGAATATTACAAGGTGACAAGAGTGGGAATTGATGTTGACTCAATCCCTCAAATGCATAAAAGTCCACACTGTGATTTGGGCAAGTACACACATAAGCATAAAGTTGATAACATGATAGTAAATCAAGTCAAGAAAGTAATGAGAAAGCAAACGGTGAATCGAAAAAAGGAAAGACAATTGTTAATATATAAGTGACTATGAAAAATAGAGATGTAATGACAGGTTAAAAGGTACTAACAACTTTTAATGAACCACGTGATGACACAAGGGAATAAAAGTCAAATTTCAACAGCATTAAGTATGAGATGATGTGATAACGACCTCCCAAAGCACAAAATAAATATCTAGGCTAGATGACTTGGATAGGACAATGATGCACTAAGACACGTAAACACAGAACACATCACCGTTTATTGACATAAAATAAAATAGATACAGAAATGGAAATCCTACTTAACAGCATGCTCCCAAGAGAATATCGAAACTATAACTATGTAGCAGCTAGGTAGGGCTTCAGGCATGCATCATTCACCCAAATAGGTCAAAGAATTCCATCTAGTTGCGCCACTTTGGAAGTTCCAAATTCACATATTCCCACAACTATAAAAGGACCAAGCCAGTGCATTTGGAGCTTTCCCATATGTTTCTGATAATTGTTGTCATATAAGAGCACGAATTCACCTTGTGCAAATGATTTATTATTTATATGTCAATTGTGACAAGCCTTTTGTTGGGATATCTCCAACGTCTAATGAAAATATGATAAGAACCTAGCTTCCTCAAGTTCCATCAATTCCTCCACCCGTGCAATAATGGATTCATCCTCAATCATATTGGTATCTTGTGCAATGAATATACTTGGGTTGAGAAACTCAGTTGGCACAATTAATTATTGGCCATATACTAATTGAAATAGGGTACAACTATTCAAGATATTTGTGATAGTCCTATACGCCCATAACACAGTTGGAACCCACTCATCACAGTCATCTTGATTTACACAACAAACCTTAGTCATCCCCATCTCCAATATTTTATTAAATTATTCCACCGTTCTGTTATCCTACACATGGTAGGGCCTGCTCTTACAATGCTAAATAAAATATTCTTTGGTAAGGGTCACTATAGTTTCACTGAGAAAGTGGGCCCCTTGCTCGCTAGTTAATCTTTGAGGACAACCAAACCTAGTAATAACATTCTCAAAAAGAAATCGTGTTGTGGTAGTCGTAGAAAAATATTGAACAACCTATGATTTATCATAGTGAGCTAGGTATTCGGTTACGATAATTATGTATTTGGCCTTTGAATGCTTATATGGAGTAGTTATTGGATTGATCAAATCAAAAACCCATTTTTCTAAATCCTATAGTGAGTGAACATGTGCAGAGGAAACACACCATGGCATGATGGTTTTCCCACTCTATGACATACATCACAGGCCCAAGCATATTCCTTATAATATTTAAACACCGTGGGACACAAATTAGTTGGAATGTGTCCCAAGGAATGAATACATTGATGCACCCACAATTGAAAAGGTAGTTACGCAACTTCCCATAACTGAATACAATGTGTCGCATACTACCTTGGATTTGAAATCCCCTCGTTTAATTCCAAACCTAGTTGTTCCAAATGAAAATTAAGTTTCGAAGGGGTAATAAAGAAATGTTGGATGGAACACTTTAATTCATCCCAACAAGACAAAGTACCCTTATGAGTGGTCCACCATCTAGTAGGAGAGGATCTTAAAACAACATCCATTATAGGAATTATTTTCTATAACATGACTATATGCTCCAACTCAACCAAAACACTACCCAAATATGAAGTGCCATCATACATAGGGTGTTATCTAACATTCAATCCAATCCACTTGGATGCTCTGATAATCGCGCAATGTCATGAGAAGTTCTTATATCTTCCATGTTGCCAGTTTTCAAATGCTACCTTTGAATCATCCCATGTAGATTGAATATTGCTCCAACTTATCAAGCCATTTGTAGTCAAGTTAATGTAATATGCATGCTTTCATACAAACAGAGTGTAGAGATGATCTCGGGTGTCCTCTTCCATATTCCCCCTTACTAGATCTATATAGAGAGGACGTTGGTATGGATCTAGTGGTTGAGTTAATTTCATACCATCTGCTTCAAAGTTCATGATTTATTTCTTAAGGTTGATAACAACAAAATTTTCATAAGCCCAATCATTTCCCAACAAATTTGGGTATGGCTCCTTCTCTCCCATGATTTATATAACCTCGAAGTTGTCCATTTTCTTGAATCCATATAAGTCCACTTCAACATTCTGCAACCTCCCAAGAGGATAGATACAATACTAATTGTAAATATGCAACTAAATGTGCGAATAGATGAGCTTTGTATTACCCATTGCTTCCCATGTTTTCTTTGGTAAGATGTTGATGTCATACCCCAGACCTAGCCTAACATCACTAATTTTGTAGTTAGTTTTGGTGTGCGTGAATAGATAAGTTCAAGACCCTAGGTTCAAAGTAAGTTTTCCAACAAAACCCTATAGATACCAAACCTTTTGGAATCACCTGCGAGCAAGCGAAGTCTCACCTGAGGTATCTTTATGGGGACTGTAGGAACCAAGATTCTACAACAGTGAGGGAACTAAGGGAGGTGCACTCTGTCATTCCTAGAGAACTCTTTTGTGCATTATATCCTAGTTAATATATCCACATTTATTAATTCTTTATGCATATCAGTCTATATTTTCACCATTTAATAGTTAAACATACACTTAATGTTACTACGCATTAATCTATCAACATTATCAGTAAAGATAATCATTCATATATGGTAGTGCAGGAATTACCATCATACATATATGAATATTCAGATTACAAGCATGAATAACCACTCCACAACATAATTCGAAATAGAGTTACCATGGTTCACCTCCTCCCGAGCTACATCCATAAAGATTTGCTTCTTTATTATATTTATGGAATTATGTTTGTGCTCTGTGCTAAAATAGATGTTCAATATACAACGCTCCACTTACATTCATGGATTCTTTACAGAGAATATCCTACAATCACGACAATTACTCTCTGCTTATGCTTCTACTCTATTATTCTTCCTCAAACTTCTCTTTCTTCCTCTAGAATCTCCTTCAATTCTCTACTTTCTTCCCTTTTACCTAAGGTTTTCTTTCCATGTCATAATGATTTGGATCCCACTCTTTCTCGATTGGTTACAACTCATTTTGAGCTGGATATAGCTCATACTCGACTAGTTTTCCTAGATTTTACGCAACCTTGTTCCTTCTTGTCCACCGTATTCTGATCTTTCTTCTCTCTTCTTTCTTGATCTTCTTGATATTCTTTATCCTACACATTTTATCTATGCATTGCTTCTTCTCGTTGTTCTCTATTCAACCTGCCTACCCAACTACCCCCCAACACTCACTTGTGGCTCATTCCAAGCCACTTAAGCCTATCATTTCATGTTCTTCCATGCATCAATGACTTTCTCAAGGCTCTCCTTCGCTTCCTGTACTATTTTTGTGACTTTGGCTTCCTTGTTCAAAAATTTGTGTGATATTTTCACTATTTAATTTGGCCTCAGTGTCTTGTGCTACTAATTTCATGCTGGTTTGCATGGTAACAAGTTCCTTAATACCCCGACTGCCTCATCCTGTCGTAGTCCCAACTCCTGTGTGACCTTTCGATTCTCTTCCTTCAATTCTTCCACTAAAATATGTAGTTTCCTATTAGCCAGAAGTGTTGTCATTATTTTAGTTGGTGGGAGCATATTTTCACACTTAGCATATTGAATCACTTGTTCCTGCTCAACCCTTATTTATTCATCCAATGCTTGGAGCTCTGGGGTTTTCATTATCTCTGTCCACATGCATTTTCCTTCTTCACATATCATTATACACTCCTATTCTAAGATTTTAATACTCTCCACTGTTGTCTTTGCATCCCTTTCCCTTTTTTCTCTTTCTTTTAGTGGCGTCCCTGGTGTTTCACTCACTTCCAATTATGTGATATTATTGTGAAGACCCTATATATCCTTTATAATCTTTCCTACTTTTTCTTCAACCATAACTTTTACAACCATCGGTACTCCTGGGACTTCCTTATATAACTTTTGGATATATGAATGAACTTATTATGCTATTTGTTCAAATTCTTCCTTCTCCTTCACAACTTTGGAAGCCTTTATATCTACCTCAACTTTGTCATTTAAGGCTTTCTCAGCCTTTCCTTCTTCTTCACTCTTTTCTCATTTTTCTCTCTTGGCATGTTCTTCTGCTTCTCTCTTCTCCTTTTATATGAGTTCCAGTCATTGTTATACTATGTACTTTTCTTGTAGCAAAGTGGTGTACTATCTCTGTAGTTATTCCTTCTCTGCTTCTGCTTTATCCATATAATTGAATGTAGTATCTACCCAATGCCATATTTCTTGCATGATCCCTATTTGCAAGTCATGTAATACTTCCATTGACATTTGGGAGACGACGAGGTCCATGTGACTTAGTGCTTGTAGTTTCTCCTGTACTTTGGGGTTTGGTACCCTGACTATCTATACTGGGAGTTTGAGTACTCTGCTCTCTGATACCCTCATATGTGCTTCCCCTTCTATGCCCTATTGGCTTGTTCCTGTTCCTAGCACCGATTTAATTTGGAATATCTATAGTAATTGTTGTAGCCTCGAACATTGATCCTGCACATTCCTTTTAATTTATTTGTGTTTCTTTGTCATCTCTTCAAGGACTTCTTATGTGGCATCCATTAGTATTTACCCAATTTAATCCATGTCATCATCTGTTAGGGAAAAGAGAACTTGAGGATTTTGAACCATTTCCTTTTTCCACACAGCTGGCTCTATGCTCTGGTCCAATCGTTTCCTTCCTGTTTGATGTAATTTTTGTGGAGGTTGAAGTTGGCCCTATTTATAGTGTTTCCTCCATATCATTTCCTTGATAGGTGCCATCTATTCCATTGAATGGGGGGTTCATTTCTACATATGTGTGTTGTGTTTCTCAATTCCCCCCCTACACAGTAATGTCCCCTTCTTCTATTATTTTCTATTCTGCTTCCCAATCTTGCATGACCAGCGATATGTATTCCTCAGTTATCTTATACATTGTTTGTACCCATTCCTCCCATGGATCCTTCTTATCTTTTATATACATGTGGTTTCTATCTATGATAAATTTTGTGACTGTATCGTATGCCTCCACTAGCTATGGTGATATGCATGGTGAATTCTGGATGTTCTATCTAATTCTTTCACCATAGAGAAAAAACTGTACATTGGTGTCCATATTCATCCTCTTCATTGTTGAGAGCCAAAAGTTCTGGTATTTTTCTACTATGCATGGCTTCCCCCTTAGCCCTAATAATTGTGCATCCTGTGGCTCTTCCCATGTTGTGAAGGTAATTAGGATTAGTAGCGAGAAGTAGTGAAACTCTTTCCCCTCATCCTGGGCTTCAGCGCAATCCAGTAGGCACTGGTTCATCAATAAAGGAGCCCATCTCATTGTAGTATCTTCTACACCTTGTTGTGTGACATCTACTACCCATGCTGGGACATGATCCTTCCTACTTTTCTATAGAAATTTTCATGCTAGCATATATGTGGTTATTCAGACTATCATCATCAATGAAGACATGTTGGGGAAGGTGCCTTAGATGAAATATGTTAATCATGACATTCGATCCTTCCTACAATTTGCATGCTAGGTAGCATATGTTTGGCACATCCATGCCATGCACCCCTCTAACCATGAAAAACTTCATTTGCATTGCCTCTGAAAATGCTATTTATTTTGTCTTATCTTCAAATAACATGACAGTGTCCTTCTACTAGGTGGGATGTTTAGTGATTCATGCTATCAAGTATTTATCAATTTCCATTTTCCTACCTAGACACATGTACCCCCCATGCACATAATATAGGAGGAGTTTGACACAGATATTTACTTCATTACTATCGTCGAAGTGGGGGATGTCAAACAAGTTAAGGAGACATGCGCACTCCAATTCTTTAGCCTAGCCCTAGTGATGCAGGAGCATCGCTCCATACAGCCAACTAGCCAGCCATCCATGTCAGCGTGCATGCATTCATATGCAAAAAGGGAGGTGCAGCCTCATTTGAATTTGTTATGAATGTAATTAAATGTACTTAGGCTGGTGATCCAGGAAGTTGTGCTTTTATGTAGGCATTAGATAGGATTGGCCTTTGATGTAGATCGGCTGAGATCTGGTTCTGGATAGCAGACTAGACAACCACTGATTGTAATTGAATAGGGTAGGTGAGTCCTGGAGGGAAGCGCTCAATGAGCCCCTCAGGTAAAAGATGAGCCCCTCAGGTAAAAGAGATTTCCAGATCTCATTTTGAGTTAGTTGAGTTGTAGAGCCGGGGAGAGCTCGAGAACACCATTTTCTAAAATATAGGCATTTGCCATTTTAATAGAATACCTAAGCAGTTTTCCTGCACATGATCTGTCTTATATGCATGTTTGTGGGTGTTCATTATATGTTGTATGTGTGTGTTTTTATCATGCCATTGCAGGGAGTTTGTTTGATTTCAGGTTTGAGAGGTCTTTGAGGTTTCATTCCGTGAGGGTGTGACAGAGTGTTGAGACTCTGAATACCAGTGCACAGGAGGATGCACTTCTGAACTTAGAGGAGTCAGACGAAGACGTATTAAGGCACAGGACTGGAATCAACAACTCAGGAGGAAGACCTGTGAGATTGTTGAACACCTTAGGAGGTAAGGTTGTGTAGCTGAGACACCATCGCAGACAGAACTTGTTGTAGGTTCTGTAGGAGCTCTTCCAGAAGGGCATCGAGTAGGTACATAGGTTGACCCGAAGAAACCCCGGACTTCTAAGTGTTCTGAAGAAAGGGACTCCGCCAGGAGGGCGTTAAGTAAGTGTGCAGGTAGGCACAGGAGGAGAGAACTCTTGGAGTTCTGAAGCAAAAAGTAGAGTCCACTGAGGGATTTGTATTGGGTTGTTGTCCCTCCTGAGCAATCACTCAGGCCCCTAA
>CBVK0100872398.1:0-11034 GCA_900067695.1 Picea abies | reverse complement strand
ACTCATGAGGGTTCTCCAACTTCACAAGTCCATAACTCTCTAACCGTGAGGAGTTATGTGATGTTCGACATACCACTGGAAATGGCACAACATGTACTATCCATATAGAATAGTATTACCTAAAAATATATCTAAACTCATAATGTTATCCATCAAACAAACTTGGGTCCATTACCCAAACATTTGTGCTACCGGACTTTCTTCAAGGGTTGACATCAATGACAACCAACCTTAATCAACGGTTGTGAATACACAAGTGTGAAATTTTCCTATGGCTATCTCTAAATCTCTTCTCACGAACCAATTCCCAAGTTCTCAATCAATATTTACACCTAAATCAGTCCTAATCCATAGCCTTCTTTCCCGTCAACCTACACAACACAAGGAATTGGATCCCCTTCTCTATTCAACAGTCCCTCATGCTATCCCACTTCTTTCTAGAGCTCTAGCATAGGATGGCCAAGAAATATCACTACTAGGATTGCATGGATGATTATTTGTAGTGAAATTCCTCAATGAAAACGATTATCATTCCATACAATCACAATTCTCTCATAATTCATGCTTGTAGCTTTCCATAACCCATTTATGATATGTCAGCCAATGTTGCAAACATTTTGTTGATGAATATATCATGGAGGGTCTAGAAAAAAACTTATTGGTAACATCAAGGAAAATATCATAAAATATCGACAAACTTAAAAAAATACAAAAAAAATCATTTTTTTTCAAATTTGAAACATGTAAAGCAACAACAACATCAAATAAATACATCGCCACATAAATATGAAAACAAAATTGATATATAAGATGTATAAAATTTCTAGTGGTACATCACACATCAATATTCAATCATGTCTCGAGTCCTAACTCCTAAGCCTCAAAATATCATCAAAAAATATAATAAATGCATCTAATCATCATGAGTCATCTACAACAAAATTAGATAAATAAACTAGTGGTTCCCTCTTCCCCTTTTACAGAAAAAGGTAATGTATTTAGTAATGGTTTTTCCTATAGATGAAGGAGGCCCTGGGGTTGGCACTGGACTCGAACGTCCTCCAAAAGAAGGAGAAGCTAGCCTTTGATGTCCTCTATTGGTGATACTGATAAGTCCAACTCATTGTGTTTAAGTCTATGAAGGTGGTGGATGACCACTAGTGTCAATAGCCACCTCCTATAATGGTGTCTACTCTGAAATATTATCCTCCTCTACCACACTCTTCCCTACTACCTCCTCCTATGCCTCCTAATATAACCAATCAGGGGCCAATTCCATGACAAACATCTTGGTCTCAACCCTCCATGCAGTAGTGGTGACAATCCCATCCAATGAAATGACCTCCTTTTCAAGTGTTTTTTGAAGATGTCTTTCCCACAATCAGAGATTATAGTAAATGTATACCATGTCATTAAGGAATTGGGATTCCAACCTATATGAGGGTCATAAATTATAAATTATAAAACATAATTTAGAGGGTGACAGAGCATACAATTATAATTTATAATGAATTCATATTTTAATTTGAAAATTTTTAACTGGTTGCATTTATTGGTGTATTTTTACAAACACACTCCTCTTACACTCACATCCTAAAGAGATACATGTTTGTCTAAGCACTAGAATGGAAACTTTTTGTAAATTGGGTACTCTTGAGCCATAACTTATCTACCAAGCATCTACAACAAATAAGAGAAACATAAGAAAAGTCATTGAAATTTGAAACAAAAGAAGAGACATTGAAATTTGAAACAAAATGAATCTTACATGGCATTTTTGTATTCTTGTCTTGAACAACCATTTCAAAGCCAAATGTTCCAATGGTCATCCTATATAATTCCATTTATGTATAAATCTTCACATGTTCTTGCAGACTTGGCACCATCCTCTAAACACATGTGAGGAATCCATCCATAACCTCAACATCAAATCTAAAACCACGAAAGTAAGAGAATGTGGGGGTTGAAGTAGATCTATGTAGCATTAATGGGGTGATGGAGTGTATTGTTCTATCATCCATCAATCACCCTCCATATCAATAATTGTTTCTCATATCCCTCATTCTCCTCGTCTTCATGATAGACATGGATGGATTATTTGGCTCTATCCATGGCCTCATACAAGTAGCCCATTGCGGGCTTGTCTTCATTAACCAACTGAAGAACCTTTACCAAAGGTTCGTTAATGGCACACACCTCCTCCACTCCTTCCCAAAACCTCTCCTGGTATGACACTAGCCTGCATATGGCCTCACCCTCTAGTTTAGTGCTAAATGATAAAGCATGCTACTCATCTGAAATGAGCATTATCTTCACCTCCCACATACAAGTAAGGAAACACATAAGAGATATGAAGCTAATGGAAAAATGCATGATTGTAGGATGCACCAACTTCCTATTATTTGTGAATTGTCTCATCAAGATAAGCATAGATGCATGATTTTATATAAATTTTGTGATGCTCCTAGTCAATCCAACAATATCCTTAATATAAGCCATTTTTCCCGTATCCTCAAAAATCAAATCAAATCAATGTGTGGCACAATGAGTCCAAAACAAGGTCGGATACCTCATCATAAGAAACCTACCAAGAGTGACGTAATTATCAGTGGTATCTATTATGACTTAGAAATTATTATATGGACCTATCTCTTGAATGAACCCATCCTACAACTCACATAATAATGTCACATCTTTAACATATGCAAATATGTATCAACATATTTAATAAACATTGTTCCCATGAGAAAATTAACCAACAAATTAAGAAGAGCCATGCCCTTTGATTATCCCAACCATATGACATCACGATGCATCCAATGAATTCCCATGATTCCTTAAGAACCTTCAATCTATGAGTGCAATCTAGATTTTCATTTTGAAGGATAGGCCCTCTCAACTTGTCATAGGTAGGGGCCCAGGGCCAACAATAGAAACATCATCAAACATAGACTGGTAGAATGGGTTGTTCTTAGAAATGTTGAAAGAAATGTCGGTCCATACAAAACATCTACCCACAAGCTTGTAAGTGTCTTTCTTCTCCTTTATGTTAACCACTAACCTAATAGAAGGTTGTACGCCACTTATCATTCTTAGAACAAAAAAAGATGAGTTCATTAAGGGAATTGTGGAAGGTGAGGCCAAGGAAAATATGTCACTTCTTTCCCCCCCAAATATTGTAACTCCTCTTAGTGAAAGCTCACTTCTCAAAACTTCCCCGTCATCTCTTTTTTTATCCATATCCTAAAGTGATTTATTGGCAATAGGAATTATTTTTGGGGTTGCAGCTATACGAATTCCCACTTCATGCTCCATAATTTGTGAAAGGTGGTATTTCATCCAATTGATTCCCCCTGTCATTTCCTTCCCACACAACTTGCAACCCAAATTTTTTCAATTATTCCCATCATAGATATAACCATTCCACATAGGGTCCAAACATTTCAACATTTTCAAATAGCAATCATTAAACCTAAGAAAAAAATAATGAAAATTCAAGAATCAAAATAAAAAAAATTATTGCAAATAAAAAAATAGATCTAGATTCTAAATAAATGGTATATCTCCCACATTCCACTAAAACTCGACAAGAAGAGGGAAAACTTATAGGTATTGCAAACCTATTAAAAATCTAAAAAAACATGTTGAATTTGCTACACATACCTACAAATACAAAAATAGTTGATGGGAATCGATCCCCACTCCATAGTAAATTGTTGATGGAAAATGAAAACACTTTATTTCTAGTCCTTAGCTCAAATAAAAATGGTGGAGACCTCCTTTTATTTCAAACCCCTTCATTTTTTTTCAAAATGAGTTAAAAAAAAAAAGAGTGAAAATTCCAATTATAAGGCAAATTTTCCATGACATGGGTGATGTTTTCCATCAAATCACTATATATCGTGATTTGTTGAAAACATCGTGCTATTTTTGACAACAAAAAATATTGTGATGTTTGGAGGCGATATTATTGTCAACTAGGTCACATCATTATATATCGCAATGTCCACGACAATATCATGATGTTTGCAACACTAGTTGTCTATGGTCATCCTAGATCAAGGATTATCTTTAATTTCCCCAATAGGATGGCAATTTGAGCTCTCCCAAATTTGATAACTCGAATTTTGCAACCAAATGGTAACTCAAATACCATAAAGATTCAAACTAGAATGGTAGTTCGAACAAATTGGGCACTCAAACCCCTCATAATTCAAACTCTTTTTTAATTTGAACTGCACCTAAAAATATTAGAAATCTCCCCCAAAACCTTTGAACTCTCTCTCCCCCGCATGGTTGGAAAAGGCATAGGTAAGATTGTTGAATTTTCATCTTAAGAAGTTAACTAGATTAGTGTTCTTAAACTTTTAAACAATTTAGCACAATAATTGTATATAAAACATCACTGAAATAGAGACATCCATAGCATACACAATATTTACCCTAGGAAAACCCTCTGGGGGAAAACCCCAGCAAAACTTCCTCTATATAGATTCAATAACAAGAACAATGTCTCTCACCAAGAGAGATCTTCCTAAGCATAAGTTCCTTCCCAAAACCTTAACCAGACAGAGTAGCGCACCACTTAACCAAGATAGACTAAATAGATAGACCAAGATCCTCCACAAAAATCACCTTGTTGCAGTAGTGTCTCCCTCTAAGATTTTCACAGTTCTTCTCTTGACTACATAACTTGTGTTGTATGTTATGCCAAATGAGGCGCTAGCCTCTCTTATAAATACGATTTGGTCAGCCTAAAATTAAGTCTATTTCAACTTCACTTTGTTAGGACATAATAGGGATCACCTTACAAAATACACTTTATAAAATATATTTGACCTTTTTACTTTGGCACAATAGGGCCGACTTGAAAAATGACACTTTATAAAATGCATTTGACACTTTACAAAGGCGCAATAGGGTCGACATGAATAATTACAATAAAATAAAAATATCTTCTGATGCTACCCAAAAAATTAACAATCTTTGCTAGCTGCTGTAAAATTCTTAGGCTCTATTTTAGATAGCAAGGAGAAGTTTGCATTTTCTGGTACACTCAATAGTGTTCTTCTAGTTTGAACTCATGTATTGTTATTACCAAGAATTTGATTTTACGAATCATTCTTTTGGAAAAATATAGATGGTGCCTTTATATCTTGACAATTTGTTCCTTCTTCTTCTTCTTTGTAGTTCGTCTATTTTGGATGTTCATTTTTTTGTGATTTCTCCTTTTTAAGCCTTTCTTCATCCACTTTTACATTTTCACTTTCTATAATTTTGTGAAATATTTTATTGTAACATCTATAAGCCTTAATTCTAGTTGAATAGCCAAGAAGGATACCTTCATCAACTCTGGAGTCAAATTTTCCCAAGTCATCGTCATCTCTCTTTATATAGAACTTACTCTCAAAAATATTGAAGTATTTAACTATTGTTGGTCTACCCTTCAATAATTCATAAGGTCTTTTGTTGTCATCGACTCTGATTACCCTCTATTCAGAATTTAGAATGCAGTGTTGATTGCTTCTCTCCAAAACATGCCTGATATCTTAGCTTCATTCAACATTGTTCTAGCCATATCTTGTATGGTTTGATTCTTCCTTTATACCCACTCCATTATGTTGTGGAGTTATTGAAAATGAAAATTGTCTATTTATTCCATGAAGTTCACAACATTCTTCAAATTCAATTGAGATAAACTCACCTCCTTTGTCTAATCTTAAGCACTTGATTTTCAAATGAGTTTCATTTTCAACCAAGATTTTGAATGCTTTAAAATTATCAAATGATTCATATTTATCTTTGAGGAACAAAGCCTGTTTCATTCTTTAGTAATCATCAATGAGCATCATGAAGTAATTTTCTCCTTGTAAACTTTGTGTTCTTGTTGGCACAAAAATATCCATATGTACAAGTTCCAATGGCTTTGATTTTAAGTATTCCTTTGACTTGAATCTTGCTCTTATCTTCTTCCCGTGCTGACATTGCTTGCAAATAGTTTTTGAAGGTTTTGTGGTCTTTGGCATGTTTTTCACTACTTGGTTTTGTGGTTGATTTTCACTATATTATCAAAGTTCATATGGCCCATTCTTCTATTCCATAACTAACTTTCATCTATCTGTCCCATATGGAATTTTTCTCCTTTGATTTCATTGAGAATATATACATTATTTAAGGTTCTATTTACATTTTCCACTAATCTTTCCAATCCTTCCTTCCTTATATCACATCCTTGAGAATGAAATGTGAGAATGTGTCCATGATCACACATTTGAATAACACCGAGAATATTGTGTTTTAAACCTTCAACATACAATGCATTCTTTGTTTTAGTATTTCCATTATCAAGACAAAGAGTACCTTTTCTAGCTATTTGTATGGTAGTTTTGTCTCTAAATGTTGCATTTCCTTTGTTTACTTCCTTTAAAGTAAGAAACTTGGTCGGTTCCCCTATCATGCGGCTTGATCATCCACTGTCAATGTACCATTGATTTATTTTATTTTGGGCATGAAGTGCAATTTGTACAAGCATAAATTTCTCCTTCTTCTTCTCTTCTTTCTCTTGCTTAGTTTTCCAAAGTTTTGTGGATTCAGTATTTTGTCTGGAAGGGTATATTTTTCCTTGTTTTGTCTAGGAGATTCTACAATTCCACTTCTACACAAAACTTCTACGTGTGCATAGTTGTTGCACTTATAACATACAACATTGTAATTAAATAAAGGAGAAAATGAATTATAGTTTCTATTTGAGAACCCATAAGTCATTTTGTCTTTGTTCCACACATGATTATTACATTGTCTACAATATATTTCTTTATGACCAAAGTGATTGCAAAAGAAAAAATACCCAAAGAAAGAGTTTTGGTACCGAGTTTTGCGAGGCCATCTTGGTGGAAATAATATTCTAAATTCATCCTTGTTGTCCTTGTTGTGAAGGTTGGGTTTTTACGAGACATCGTTCTCTTTCTTCCCATTTCCTTGTTTTTTGATGGTGCATTTGAGAACATCAACATAAGTTTTAGTTTTTTCTTCATTCACCTTCTTTGGTGGTTTTGTAGCCTCATAGTTCGAATTTTTTTTAAGAGTATTTTTATTCTTATCATAGCCAAGACCAGTATTAATGAATGGTGACCTTTGGAAATTGATTATATCATCTAATATTTCAGTTCTCTTTCAAACTTAAATCTTCTATTCAACTAAGCAATTGTTTTCTCTAGTTCCTTTCTTAAGGAAACAAGTTTAGATTCTACCCTTAAACAATTTTCTTCCTTTTCCTTTAGTTGGATTCTCACTTCTTCCATCCTTATTGACTCTTCTAGTTGAAGGTTTAGGCTCATGATAGTATTTTTTGTTTCTTCATGGCATTGTGACATTTTTTATTTTGAATCACAATCCTCTTCTTCATATTTCTGCAGCTGCTCCTTTTGTTTCAAACTATTTTTCTTAATATTCTTGATTTCGTCTAAGGCACAAATGAGTTCTTCTTCAATATCTACTTTCCCATCTGTTTTGGAATTTTCTTCCTCTTCTGAATCTGTCTTTTCTTTCCCTTTGTATTCATCAATTTTTGTTTATGTGGCCATGAAGAGAGTTACTTCTCTTTCACTATCGAAGATACTTTCATCACTCTCTTTGCATGAGCTACTTTCCTCTTTGGAGTAAAGACTTTTCATTTTCTTATGGAGGTTCTTCTTCTTTTAATGCTTACCCTTTTTGTGGTGATGAGGTTTTCACTCTTTCTTAATGTTATGATCTTCTTCATGATCACTACTTTCATTTTTGGTGTATGGAAACTTAGCAGAAAAATGTCCTACTTTTCCACAATTAAAACATTTAAAGGGCATCTTCGATTGTATTTTATAGATCCTTTCTTGATTTTCCTCAAAAAATAGGCTTCCTTTCCATTTGATTCATTGTAGGAGATATCAATTGATTCATGCTCTCTTTTCTTTGTATTATTTTAGGCTTTGAAGGTTGCTTACCTCTTTGATGGATTTATGTTTATGTCCTCATTTCATACACCATGATGATCCCATGCAATTCATCCATTGTCAATGATGAACATACTTCATTTATTCAAAGGTAGAAAATTTTGCATCGGTGACCTTAACATCGTTTGTACAATCATCAGTTCTTCAACCTTTTCACAAATTCCTTTGATGGTGTTGACAATTTCGTCCACACATAGGAGATAGGCTGCAACATTTTCTTCATCTTTCATTTCCAGACTCTCAAACTATCTTCTATGAGTTTTGAGATTTTCTTTATTGAACTTGTCATTGATTTCATAGACATTTTGAAGCTTTTCCCAAATTTATTTTGTCAATTCAGAATGCGTCAATTGACAAAATTGGATTTTGATAAACCACACAAGATGGAATTCTTAGCTTTTGCATTATTTTCACTAGGATTCTTTCCATCCACATCTATTGGTGGAGTTGTTGGGGATGTATAACGAGTCATTACTGATTTCCAAATATAAAACCCAATATCCATTAGACATGTTTGCATCCTTATGTTGTAGAATGCATAGTTTGTTCTTTCAAACAATGAGGCTCTATTTGTGGAGAAACCTTCCTAACCAACCATATGTGCTCTCGAGATCTACCTTCCAACGGTTAAACTATTTCTAAAGGAACCTTGCTTTGATACCAATTGTTGATCACAACTTATACTGAGAGAGGGGGTGAATAAATATAATAAAACAATTTACTTATTTGAACATCAATCAACCATAAGAAAGAAATCACACACAAGATCTATCAATTATTGAACACGGAACACAATATTTATGTGGAAACCGTTTCATGAGAAAAATGCAAAAATTGTCTTTATATTTCTTTGTAAGAACCAACCTACTATTATAAATATTCATAGGCACCAACCTAATGTTACAAATATTCATAGGAACCAACCTACTGGAGACACCAATCCTCACTAATACAAATCCTTATATGCACCAACCTACTTTTACCGATATTTGTAGGCACTAACCTACTGGAGACATCAATCCCCACCACTAAGAACCAACATAGAAAGAGACACCAATCTCTTTGTATGAACAACACCAATCCTCAAGTTGCAATTTCTTCTTTAGTGTATATGACTTCTTCAAATGATTATGAACCTTCGCATTGCCTTCACCGAATCTACTTGCTACTTCTTCACATAGATATTCTTCTTTTCACAACTCTCCTTTTCTCAGAATGATATTCAATCTTCGCCCATGTATATCTTCCTCAAATGTTTTACTTTATATAGAATAATATTATATTTTTTCTCACACACTTTTACCTGTAATGCTTCTTCCTTTTATACCTTTGTGTGTCTCTTCATGAAGAGTGGTGATGATTCCAAGAGACATGTTGATCGTTAATTAAATAATTAATTTCTTTTTTTATTCTCCTAAAGAAGAGCCCATGGTTTTGGTAACCCATGGTATTTTCATGGTAAGTCTTTGTTGACTTTGGTAAATCTTTCTTGGGTAAATATTTCTTTGGTAAATCTTTGTTTAGTAAATCCTACTTTACCAAATAATTTGTATGTAAAGATATTTGCACAAAAGGTCAATGACAATATAACTATCATATCCTTTGACATCAATGACATTGTGTTAAAAAATATTCCATTTCAGTTTGGATATATTTCATTAGGAAGATCTCTATCCCATTGGTTTAATAGACTCATGTCATTTATAACATCCCATATCACCATTTCCTCAAGAGGCTCCCTCAACTTTTCTTTGATACTTAACATCTTGGATTTAGAATCCACAAATTTATTTATTGGCCATGTAACCAAACAATGCATAGACTTATCCTCGATCCTACATATTTTACATTTTCCATGTATATATTCCACATAAACACAACATATTTCACCTAATGTTTACCCACAACCTTGTTATCCTCAAGGACATTAACTATAATTCCTTTAGCAAATATTCCTATGCATTCACGTTTATGGCAATCCCTTTTACATGTGAATTTATTCCTTTCTTGTGGAATGTTTATGGGGCCATATTCACAATGAGGTTCCAAATATAATTCTATCCAATTATAATAAGATTCCAGTGCACCCTTGAATGTATGTTCAAATCTAGTTGGTTGTGGTAGAGGAACATCTTGTTTTAACACATTCTCAATTATAACCACTATGCATCGTTTCTCTACAATATTTCCATCCAACTTATGTCTAAGATCTATAATAAATATGGAGACCTCACCAACCTCCACTCCACATTGCAAAATATTCACCTTCTCTCTAATAGAAAATGCAGAATAAACATTCAGGATTGTACACCAAATAAATAAACTTAATATTTTCTCGAAATTAACGCTCAATATATTATCAATATAATTTCACATATGATAACATTTTTTTATTTACCTTTTTTATGCCTCAAATCCATAATCTTCCATGCATGAGCGCCCCCTTTTTCAACATTTTCTATAATCAAATGTGGTTGAGTGAAATAAATCTTCAAAACCATAACATATCCTACATTCACCCTTTTGATGCAAACCCCCTCCCACTCCCGAGGTCCACCCGACCTACTAGTCTAAGGATCGTTCACTACAAGAGCTGAATCATCTCACAGGCTTTGTTTGAGACCTCAAATTCACTTCAAAGGCCTTAAAATATTCTTCCCGGATGCCAATTTGCTTCTTCGAGAGTCCATGAGCACTAGTCAAGCCTCTCTGTTGAGTATGTGTTATATTATGTGCACAGGAAGTAGTGTTTGTGTTGCATCGGGTGCACAGGGGGGTTTGAGGTGCCACCACTAGACCCCCCCTAGGGGGTTGCAGGGGGGGGAAATACCCCCACGTGGGGGTTCGGGGGCAGCTCCCTCGAGAAATGTTTTTTTCCTCCAGAAACATGTCTCATTTTTGCCTCGTTTTTTGTGTTTCCTTGATTTTCATGTCCATTGTTGGGTGGATTTTCGGCACATGGTTTTTTCCCAATATTTTTATATTTCCAGTTTAGGAATTAGGGTTGTTGACTAATCCAGGTCATTGGGTTAGGATTTTGGAT
>CBVK0100872396.1:0-13978 GCA_900067695.1 Picea abies | reverse complement strand
TTGTGGGTAAGATAAAACTCCAATGTCCTTCTCTTTAATTTTCCTTATCGGCTTGGGAACGAGACCATTTGGACAGTGCTTGTATGTCGGATTTGGTTTCTTCACCTGTTTCCCCTTTTGAGAAAGGGTCTGGGCCATAACTGGTGGGTTTAGTGTCTTTAGAGGGTGGGGAAGGGAATCAAAACATCCATGTTCCTGTAGTGGAGCCCTAGGTAGATGGGGGACCCTCCTGCTCGCCACTAGAGGAAACTTGTTTTGTTCCAAGGTTTAGAGAACTTGACTTTAGAGATCTTTTGCTAGATAGGGTGATAAATACTCTGGTTCACTCCTATAGAGAGGCCTCTAGCTCCATACCTCTACCTAATTTTCTGGGGAGGAAATATACTTGCAGAGAAGAGTCTAGTGGTGATCCTGGGTTGGCGACCAAGGAAGGGGAGGGAATTCGAAAAGATTACACTTGGTCGACAGGTCTGAGGTATGAGTTTTCACCCATCAAAACTAGGAGTGCACACAAGAAAGCCGAGACTAATTCTACTTTTTCTGCTCATCATCTTACAACCAATACTGACCTTGGGGTGCTTAGAGGCATGAAAGCCCTAATAAGGGCCAAATCATGATACTCCTCTCCTTAAATGTCAGAGGGATAGGAGGACCCCTGAAAACTGCCTCCCTACGTAGATTACTCTCTAGAATGCTTTCAAACATTATCTTCCTGCAAGAAACGCTGGTAGCCAAGGAAAAGGCTAGACTCTTCATTTACTCTCTCTATCCTGAGTTGTTGATATGTGTTTTTAGTTTAGTAGGGGAGTCTGGGGGACTTATGGTGACCTGGGATCCAAAAAAGTTTGATTAGCTCCTCTCTTAAGTTGTGGCGACATTTTTTTGACAGGTACACGCTTATCAGATAAAAATCGATCTCTCTTTTAAATGTCTATGGTGTGTGCTCAGAGAGAAAGTTGTTATAGGAAAAGGTGGATTGTAGGGGTATGTTAGCTCAGAAATACTTGATCGTAGTTGGGGATCTAAATTTTATGGTCAGTGCAGGGGAGGTTTGGGGCGACTGTGCACATTTGGACCCAATGGCGGCTTTTTTAAAGACATCTTCATGAAAAACCATGTTGTTGACATTCTTCCAACTGTTGTGGTTTCTACGTGGTGAAATGGTAGGAGTGGTCGGGATGAAATACCAAAGAGACTTGACATGCTTTATGTTTCAGAGGACCACATTTCCACTGTTGGGAGATATAGGTCCTGGGTAGCATATCCTTATGTTTCCAATCATGCCCATGTTCTCCTACAATTGGGATTTAACACAATCTCTATTGCACACCCTTTCAAGTTAAATTCATTATGGGTGAGAGATGATAATTTTTCTTTGATAGTACAGGAAGTGTGGAATGATCACCAATTTTTACAGGAATCCGGGGCTCAAAGGAGATTAGTTTGAAAGCTAAAACAACTTAAACTTCGGGTAAAGACTTGGGCAAAAGAAAAAAGATTACAAAACCAAATAATATTTGAAAATATTGAGGAGGATCTAGATTTTCATTACTAGCATAAATCTAAAGGATTGACGAGCATAGAGTCGGATCTCCATCTAAAGACTTTAGAGGAAGAAGACAATAAGCATCTCCAAGCAGAAGAGGAACTATGGAGACAGAGGAGTAGGGAAATTTGGATTAAAAGCAATGACAAGAATACAATTTTTTTTCATCAGTTTGCAATCCACAGAAGGAACATCAAGCATATTTGGGAGATCATGGATGAAAACGGTCTGGTTCACTTAGGTTAGGAGGCACTAAAAAAAGAAGCTATTGGATATTTCAATAGTTTCTTTGAGGAGATAGGACAAAACACCATTGTGGATAAGGTCTCTACAATAAGGCTCTTCCCACACCTAGTCGAAGAAGAGGATGTTCTTTCTCTTGAAAAACCTTGTACCAGAGATGAAATTCTTGCAGTCCTAAAAGGTTTTGCTAAGGACAAGAGTCCAGGGTCAGATGGGTGGACGCTTGAATTCTTCATTTAGTTCTTTGACTTAGTTAGGGAGGATTTGCTGGTAGTAGTTGAAGAATCCAAGAAAAGAGGCGAGGTTATCAGATCTCTCAATTTGACTTTCCTAGCATTAATTTCGAAAGTCAATAAACCCACCTCTTTTGGTGACTTTCGTCCGATCGCTCTGTGCAATCTGTGTTACAAAATTATTTCAAAACTCATTGCCATAAAGATTAGACCTATTCTCTTCCAGTCTTTATCTGATGAGAAACTGGGTTACCTAAAAGGAAGACAGATTCTAGATGGAATTGGTACTGCTCGGGAGTGTTTACACAGGGAAGACAGATTCTAGATGGAATTGGTACTGCTCGGGAGTGTTTACACAGTATAAAGATAAAAAGGTTAAAATATATGATTTTGAAGCTAGACTTAAAAAAGGCTTATGACTGCTTAAACTAGGATTTCTTACGATTGACACATTTACAAATGGGTTTTGGGATCCCAACTACCAATTGGATTATGTATTGTGTGAACATAACTTCTTATGCTATTTTGATAAATGGGGAGTCCACTCATTTCTTCTAGAGCGGTAGAGGCCTAAGACAAGGTTGTCCACTTTCGCCTCTTTTGTTCATTCTAGTGATGGAAGGAATCAACTTATCACTAAAGAAATTCCAGGATGAAGGGAAGCTGACTAGGATTAAGGTGTCCAGATTAATTAAGATTCTCCACCTTCTCTTCGTGGATGATGTCCTCATGATGTCTAAGGCTTCGATAGAAGAGTGGAAGGTGATTGAAAAAAAACTTCGTGTATTTTGTAGAGTGACGAGCCTGGTGATAAATCTTCAAAAATCTGCTTTTCAATATTATGGGGTGCAACATGAGGTTTTAGAATCCATCAAGGATATCTACCCTTATAATTTTGTTAAACTTTCAGAAGGGTTTAGATACCTTGGCTACTTCCTAAAATATGATAATTATAAAGAAAAATATTGGCACTAGCTCATTTCAAAATTTGAAAAAATGATAAATCATTGGTGCAATCGTTTGCTCTCCCTAGGTGGACGTTATGTTCTCATAAAAGTTGTCCTTGAGAGCCAACCTATCTATTGGATGTCTTTGGTAAGTATCATGGCATCGGTTCTCAACCAGATCAGACAATTGGTCTTCTCTTTTTTTTGGTCGGGCAATAAGGAAAAACTGCATTTTCACCTTTGCAGTTAGGAGACTATTGCAAGACCCAAACATTGTGGATGTTGGGGCTTGAGGAACATCCATATTTTCTACAGGTTGTTGTCGACAAATACTCTCTAGAGAGTCTTGATGAATAATGGCATATAGCATCAGGTAATCAAGAATAAGTATCTCCCCTATGACTCGGTGACTACTTGGTTACGATAGACCACTAATTATACGACTCTGGCTTCTTAGACTTGGAGGAATCTTCTTAAGTCTCTACATCTTGTGTTACATTTGTTATGTTGGAGTCCTGGTTCTGGTCACTCGAATTTATTAGGCAAGGACTTGATCTTGGGCTTGGGAAAATCTTCTATTTTTTCACAAGATCTTGTTGCCTCCCTCAATCAAAGAAATATTCACTATCTTTACCAGGCCAACATAGTTTTACAACTGAGAACGATTTGCTCCTCCTGGTTAGAAAGTGACGAGTTGGGTCT
Organism: Picea abies; assembly: GCA_900067695.1. Taxonomy (NCBI): domain Eukaryota; kingdom Viridiplantae; phylum Streptophyta; class Pinopsida; order Pinales; family Pinaceae; genus Picea; species Picea abies. The sequence goes on along the minus strand of CBVK0100872396.1, from coordinate 10,307 downwards.
TGTTGGAGAACAAGATACTGAATGGGACATTTTCAGGAGATCCATGATTGGCTTTGGTGTACAACTTATCAACAAACCTGATGAGATGAAATGGAATGGAAGAGACAATTCAGGCCTCCTCACAGTTAAAAATGTCTACTCTGCCCTAGCCTCAAAACTCTGGAAGAATACTATCAGAGGATGGAGGAAGAAATTGTGGATTTGGGATTGTGCTCTCAAAATTAAACTCTTTGTGTGGCTTTATGTGGAAAATAAAATACTCACTTGGGATAATATCCAACACAAAGGTTGGACTGGGCATAGTTGTTTCCATCTGTGCAAAAGAAATCGGGAGTCTGTAAAACACTTGCTGGTTAAGTGCTCTTTTACTATTGAAGTCTAGGCTAGGGTAAAAAAATCTCTAAATCTCACAATTGGTTGGGAAGGAATTTCTATGAATGATTGCTCTGAAAACTGGAATAAATAGAATTACTTGTATCCCTCTCTACCCACCATTATCAGCTGGTACATCTGGTTAGAATGAAACAAAGTCATCTTCGATTCTGGTATCCCTTCTATTCAGTCGATGGTCTTTTCAACTCTCGGCGTTGTTGGCATTTCCACTAAAAAGGAGAAAGTTCAACACTACAGAATCACAAAGGCCACACCAAAAGATAATATGACAACTAGGTGGTTTGATGGAGCTTCTCAACTAAATGGTCTTCAAAGTGGTGTTGGAGGGATGTTAAGGATTAATGAACATTCAATATACAAATGGACCTTAAATTGTGGACTAGGTTCAAACACTAGGGAATAAATCTTAGGTGTTTGGGCTACTTTAACTCTGGCTTCTCGGCTAAACATCACTAAATTAGAATTTTTTGGTGACTCAAGAATAGTCATAGACTGGCTAAACATGAAAGGAAATCTGCAGGTTGTTACTCTGGATTGCTGGAAGGAAAGGATCAGAGACCTTAGCAAATTTTTCAGCTCAATCACCTTTTCTCATATCTACAGAGACAATAATAAAGAGGCAGATCGGTTATCAAAGAAAGCCCTTCAAATGCAAACAAGGAAGATAGCTTACAACCCATGGGAGGATGGAAATGAGGGTCCTACTTTATTTCTAAATCTCTATTAGTTTTCTTTGGGGATGCCATCTCCACTTGTTGTTAGCTCTTGCTCTTTTTGTTTTCATAGTCTTATGATCTCTGTTAATTTATTCTCCTGGGGAGTTCTATGTGGATGATGCTTGTGAAGCTAGGGTTACATGTCCCCATTGATGCAGTCTGTGAGTTGGATTTCTTTTTCTTATCTTCCGTACTATGCTGACTACTGATGTAATTTCTGTGATGTAATTTCTGTCTTGAGCACACTTATATAATATAAATATAACGATAATTTTTTTGTGGAAGTATTGATGATCATTCTACCCCTATTTATTATTACATATTTATTGGAATTATATAAATTATAATGTTTTAAATTCTCACCATGATGAGGGAAAAAATTAGCTATACATTGTTTATAAAAATAAAACATAGGCGTAGTTTAAACATTTTGTGTTTTTTACTTTCTCCGACAACTATCATCAAAATACGACAACACAATTGTTGGTGAAATCATAATCTTACATTATTTTAAATGCATTTTTGAATGCATAAATCGATTTAGTGCCCTCAAAAATCCCCAGGGCACTCAGATTATTCAATCCCAATAACTAAAATCTGCAATTCCAACCATCCTTTAAATTTCTAGCATGATTCTGGGCAAAACTAGTCGGAAAAACGTGTCCAAAAAAGGTTAAAAATGTAGAACATTGTGATCGAATTAGATTGGACCTTCTAAAACAAGTTATTTTGAATCTCATTTTTTTAGTGATATATTTTTCTGCATTGCCAACTAGGCCTCTAAAAGTTCGTTTACTTTGAATCATCTCCAAGATATTTTGTAATTGCTTATTCGAATTTAAACAAAGTATTTGTAGATTATCAAACTCCTTGAAAAAATGATTGTAGATTATCAAACTCCTTGAAAGTTAATTGTTCTTGAATTGTATGAAGAACCAAAGTTTTGATAGTGATCCCCCATTGGGGTCGGGAGAATTTTCCATTTGATATTATTGAAAATTAGGGATTTGAAGTTAAAATTGAAAGACAAAACTCAAATTCTTTAATAAGTCTAATATAAAAACATATTTTAGATAAGATGTTAATCATAATTTGTTTGTGTTTAATAAAAAATAATATCAAGTTGAATAGTTTATATATGAGTAAGAATGGTTCCAAGTATCTTTTCAAGATATTTAGATGAATAAGTGGCTTCATTTATGTCAAAGTCTCGCTTGAGGGATCTATTCCCATGTATAAACTCCTTAATTTCATTAAGTATTGTGTCAATCTTATCTCCACAAATTTGGGAACTTGCAATTTGCCTCTATTTTTCCAACAATAAGTTCTCATATTACCCACTCAATTGTTAATATTGCAAATTGGATATTGTATTTCGTTAATATTGCAAATTGGATTTAATATTGCAAATTGGATATTGTATTTCGTTAATATTGCAAATTGGATACTGTATTTCTTCCTTTGATGGTCTAAGCATCTACAGGGTCAAAGAAAATAGATCTTGTTGGTCCTTAGTCAGTTGGTATAATTATTCATTGTTATTCATCTCGGGTGATTATTCATTGTTATTCATCTATTGAAATTATTTACGTGTCAATGTGTTTATAATTGATTTCTTATATTCATCAGTGCACTCTGTTAGTTCGATTATTATTTGACAACACTAGTTAATCCTCATATACACTTTGAAAATGCACTTTGAAACAACTTTTGCATTTTCGTTGGTAGATCATTTATCTTCCACTAACTCATTGTTTCTCTACAACGGTTGCTCATGATCCACTATTTTAATCACAACCTACTTGGTTCTTTAGTTTAGCATGACCAAAGCCACACACTTTGATCATTCTTCTCACATATTGAAGAACCACACATAACTAAGGTCTCAAAACCTTGTTCATGCCTATCGTTGACGTGGTTGTCATTACTTTTGTTAATAATGTTGTAATTGGGTTGGAGACGTGTCCAATAAAGTTGTGCTTATAGGATAAGGTGCTTGCCCACCAAAAATTTGGGGGTTGTTAATGGTAGTTGAAGTCCATCACCACCTCATTGAATCATTCATAAATTTAAATTTAAATTTGCAAGGGCAAAGTTGTGATCATTGAATTTTGTTTATCCAAGTAAAAACAAGTTGTGACCACAACCACTTTCCTTATACCTTGCCTAACTTTTTAGGGATATTAAAATGCAAGTGTATAAGAAATTCCTTTGGAAGATGTCTTAATGCTTGGAGCCAAATATTTGTTATCATAGATTATGGGTTTTACACTATAAAGAAGGGATTTAAACAATCTGAAATAGAGACGATAGAATACCACATCCATGCATTCAAAATTTGCGCCCAAATAGTGTTACTTGTTGTGAATGGTTGGTTAGGGTTTATTTTATTTTTCCAATAAAAAATGTCAAGTAATTTTATTAAGTATAACAAAATTATAGTAGTAGATACCATGAGGAATTTCAGTCAGCCTCAATAGGCCTTATACATAGTAACATTTCAGTCTTCATAAGAAAATCAACAAGCATAAATAGATCCACCAAGTCTATCTTGCTCTAATACATCCCTATAATAATCCTAGAAAAACTGCTCCTATGTTCTGTATAAGTATACACATAGTTATTGACAAAGGGCCAAAAAGTTTACGCATATTCATATCTTTTTACAGATCAATTTCCCAACATATCTAAAACAGTAACAACGTTAAAACCATGGTTCATGAAGATAATAAGTAAGTTGTCCCTGGTGGGATTCGAGGACTTTCGAGGTTCCTTCTTGCAGCTCCAATCCTTCTTTTGAAAGCATAGCCACTTCAGTATTTGTATCCCTGTAAACATGTGCAAATGAGAGAATGTCGACTGCAAATTATTGATGTCCTAAAATAATGGTTTTAGTAAAACAAATCTCAAAATAAAGTCACCTTTCATCCATTGAATGGATAAAAGAGAGTCTCCAAGAATTTGAATTTCTGAGACATTTTTTTCTAGGGCTAGAACAAAAACCAGTTTGAGAACCAAAAGTTCATTGTAGGTGTTTGTGGCATGTCCTATTCCTAATTTGAAGGATTTAAAGTTATTTGCAAAGAGGAAAATAATTCCCCCAACCCCTCCTCTAGATGGGGTGCCTTGAGAGGCTCCATTGAAGTTATCCCATGGACTTTATTCATTGATATAGCCTACTAAAACTTGATTACAAGGAGGATAAGAGGAGAATTGTGGAAAATTCCTTAAAATGTCGAGGCTTTGAGTGGTACACTAAAGAGTTAAAGTATCCAATCACTCAAATAATTTGGCATTTTTGGCCAGCTAGATTCCCCAAGTAAAGGTGAGGGGGAGAGATTTGTATTTCGTTATGTCCTTGTTTTTATACTAATGCATAAGTGCTTCTTCTATGGGGCATCCTTCCCACATGTTGTGAAGTCCTATAAGGCATTCAATTTCTTTCCATACATGCTTTAAGAAGGGGTGGGATATGATGAGATGTTTGTTGGTTTCAATGTTTGATTCACAAAGGCATCGTCTACTTAGTCCTTCAAAAATTATGTTTTGCAAAATATCCTAGATAAAGGCACTATTATTGAGAAGAAGCCACATAAACAAAAAAAATTTGTAGGGAACTTAAACTTCCATATGGGTTTCCACCACTAGAACAGTGGTTGTTTATTTCCCTCCAATGTTAGGGATTTGTATCCAACTTTGGGCTCATATCCCCCCAGTGGGGTTCATAGAAAAGATAAGTTCATCCTCCTCATTATTTAGGATGACACTACATTTTCTAAGGTTGTTTGTGTAGCTTGTACAAACATATGAAAAATCCTCCTTGAGATCTGAATCCCTCCATGAGATCCACTGTTGTTGTCGGTTATTAATCCTCAAGCCTCATGCAATATGTTGCAGGGTGGGGAAACCTTTGAATTTGGCTCTTGAACATGGGGTATTGGTAGTTTGTAAGTGTCATTGCTCCCAATCCATGTATCAAGGCCTACTTGAGCCTTGTCCCCCTTACTTGCTCACCATATTAACCATTTCTTGATCAAGGGAAAGGTTGATGTAGTAGCCTTCCAGATAATCAAAGAGTTCTGATCTTTTATTTATTGGATTCCTAAACCAATCCTCAACGGAATTGGGAGCAAGGTATTTTTCCTAAATGATTTGTACCCATAGACCTTGACCTTGACCTTGTACAAGCCTCAAATTTTCTTAACAGTGAGAACTTTGGAGAATATGAATAATTTTTTAAGTTCCCATCCTCCTTGACATTTTGGAATTGCTATTTTTTTCTAGGAGACCGATGCCATGCCTTTTTTTCCACGAGCTTTAGACCAGATGAATCTATGATAGAGTTGTTTGATTTAGTTGAGGATTCTAAAAGGAATCTAGGCCAAGAACATCCAATAGACATGTATGGCTTCAAAAACATGTTTAACCAAGATGTGTAGCCCTCTCTGGGAAATCCATCTGTTCCACCAATTGTTGATATTTTTTTCAATATTTGCTACAAGCCATTGCCAGTATCCCTTGAGATATAGGTTAACCTTTAGGTGAAAGCTTAAATATTTGAAAGGGATGAGTGCTATGAACGTGGTATTGAAAGCTGCCAAAGTTTTTCCATAGGTTCGTAAGGCCTCCACCACCTTCTAAGGTTATTTTCAATGAAATAATAGTAGTCGAGGAAGAATTCAATAGGGAGGCCATCTGCATAGGAATTTTGTCCTTCTAGAAACTATGTAGAGTACTAAAAATCTCTTCTTTCCCCACCTTAACCACGAGGGATTGATTGTCCTCTGGTTCGTCAAATCTAGGAAACAAACTAGATAAGTGTATGATAGTGCGTATGGTAGCACATGGGTGATCTTTAAATAGAGATTGAAAATACTTGACACCTTCAACTTCTATATTAGGAAAATTTGTAGCTCGTGCTCCACCCTCTTTGGAAATATTCCAAATTAAGTTGATATTTTTCCTACAATTGGAAAATCTATGGAAAATTTTGGTGTTGTCATCTCCTACATGAAGCTAGATCACCACACTCTTTAAACACCACTCTCTCTCTCTTTGTACAAAAAAATTTCCCTTCTCTTATTATTGAGTTGGTTTAACTTAGACTTTTGAGATTCAAACACAAAATTGAACCCCTCCTTGGTAAGGTTGGAAGCTAGAGCCTCTTCCACTTCTTTTAGGATTTCTTTGTGTTTTTATTTTTTCTCCTTGGACCAGTTAGGATTGTTTTTTTATATTCTATGTTATGTTATGCGGTATAATTATAAATTTTTTAAGGTGATCTACTAAAATGTTATACTCATGGAATTAAATTTTGTGTTCAATATTAGCTTTTATTACAATATTTTAGTGGATCTTATAAACTTGTGGGGAGATTAATTACAAAATAGTTAAAAGGCTCAAATGACACACTTGGAATTATTATTTCATTAATAAACGTAAACATGTTTGTAGTTATTATTGTTAATGCATTAAATAAACATTGTGAATGAGTGCATAAGATAGGTAAAATTCCACCTTGTTATAGGAGTTCTATTATGGAGTGAGAGGGTTCATACTCTACTTATAGATAAAGAACAGAGTTTCAAGTTGCAAAAAGCACACAAGATAAATATATAACTCATACTAATAATAAATGATCGATTGATGATTTGATACAGTCGCACAATACGTTACACATACATACATATAAAAAGATGTTGCCCTCTCACACCTAGGGGTAACTAGAAGGGATTTTTTCTCCATGATCCACATTATAGACAACAGTGCCAATGATGACATTTATGAATTCTCCATAGACACTTGCCCACATATTTCTTCCATTGTATGCTTAGCTCACTCACATCGGGTGATATGGTGCATGACACACATGAGGTACCCTATTCTGATACTTCATAGCGAGTGATAATGTTCAATGTTTGGGCATGAAAATAATGATAATGGCTTGAATTGGATTATGGATCACGATGCTTTGAATTTATACTTTTTTCCTTGTTTCATCTTGGTGGTCATAATCATTTCCTAGTCAATTGTTGTCACTCCTGGGAAAATTTGTACTATCGGGGGTCCTTGATAGTGGTAATGCATCCATATCCTAGTCCATACATAAGACACTCCATCTATACCCTCTCTGTTATCCTATGTTTTGGTTTGGATGTCATGTGTCACCCATAAAGGTTCATGCCTCATAATACCATGAGAAAAAGGAACTAGAATGATCGAGGTTGATGCAACTTGATATAAAAAATGATATGGGAAGAGCAAATGCTATAATTCAAAATGAAAATCAAAGCAAAAAGAAAGAAATGCAAAGTCAAAAAAACAAGAAAGAATGAGAAGCATGAGCTCTACCCCCTCGCTAAGATTCCATCGTCCCAAGTCCTATGCAATGAATGTATACCTAACAAAAGTAATTAGCAAATGAAAATCAAAAGCCAAAAAAGCTTTAATGAATAAATAAAAGGAAAATAGGGTTTTGGAAAGACATAGTGTCAATGAAAGGGTAACTCATTACCTAAGCACTCCCTCATACAAAGATGCTCATGAGGATGACTATCATACACAACCTTTCATGGCTATGCCACCACCCATGAAGTAAACCCCAAACCATACCATATTCCATTACACATACTCCTTGATGGGTTTCTTGGGAAATACTCCTTATCCTAGGTACCGATACACCTAATAGGGGTTAATAATGATCCTCCCATTCCCAAACTTGGAAAATTGTACAACTTTATGAGCTAGTGTAAAGTTTGAAGAGAATACTTAATGGGATTCATCTAGTGGATTTTACATTAACATGACTCACTTTATGTGTTGTATTTTACTTGTGTACATGCCTCTGGTTTTGATGGATACATTGGACTACATGAGCCCCTCCTTGGATGATGTATTGCACATAGCTACATACTTGATTGATTCGTTGGTCATTTGGAGGATATTGAGGGCTACTAGCACACTTAATCGAGGTCATCCCACTACTCGAGAGAGGTCATTCCACTCATTTGGGAGGAAATTGATCCTTTTGATGTCATGGCTCCTTTGTTGAGACACCTTATCATCCATGGGATGTGATTTGGCCCTTTGATGATGGGGCGTTGTACCTTTTGATGATGACTTGACATCTCTTGATGGGATGTTGCGGTTTTGAGGGGTATTGCAACTTTTTGATGATGACATGGCACCTTTAATGTGATGTCACACCTCTTGGGGATGATATGTCACTTGGATATGAAACGTTACACCTCTTGGAGGGAGCTCTTCGCCTTTTGAGACTGATACACATCACTTTGGAGTGAGTTGTACACTTTACGAGGTCATCCATGCCATGTGTGTGGCATCTAGATTGCATTTATGATGGAAAATTTGGCACTAGAGCATATTTACTTCATCTTGGAGGCTATGTGGATGCCTTTATTACTTCATGGATGTTCATTGCTAAGGTTTTGATGGATGAAATATTTATGTAAGGGGTCTCAATTTATCTTGTGGTTTTGTTTATGAATGAATGTAAGTGTAATGATGCTTATCTAGTGATGGTTGTGCATTCTCTTGGTTCTTTCTTTAACAAACCCTTTGATATAGGAATTCTCACAGAGGTCCAGGAGGATCCAGAAAAGCTCAAAATTTGACCATTTCAAATGTTGGAATACTAAGAGAGGGGGGGTGAATTAGTATGAGCACAATTAGTACTTTTAATCACAATACATAACCTCCAATAAATATCATTTGCATTCAATATATCATCAAAACCATAATTCAATGCATAGACATCACATAAACCATGACCAATTATAACCTATTTCGTCGGGGGGAGAGAGGGAGAAGACTTAGGCAACATGAGTCACAAAGCCAAAGAAAGTATAAGAAGACTCATATTCATCAAACCACGCATATAGAGGGCCATTTCCATGCGATTTAAGGCCACTTGAATCCATTTGAGAGGGTTATGTTCATCATGGGCGACTAATAATACACACTTTTTATTTATAACCATTGGACTTCTAGAGCTCAAAAAATAGAAGTACACCACGATTTTACGTGGAAACCTAATGCGGGAGAAAACCATAGAATGATTTTCTTATTTTTCAAAGAGTACATTCATTGGAAGCATCAACTTCCTATTTCTCTAGCTACAACTGGAAGGAGGCGCCAACCCCCTATTTACATGATACAATATGAAGGAATCTCCAATTTCTTAATTTACTGGCTCCAATAGGAAGGAAGCTACAACCCCCTTTCCTTGCCCCGTCCAATCGCCTTGAAATATAAATGTAGACCAATCTATCACTACCTTTGTCACTGTAATTGATAACCTGTTGTTGTTGTTGTTTCTGATACTTTTGTAGTTACTACTGATTTCAACATCTCATCAAGACTGCAACCACACATACCTCATACCAAGATCTACAAGAGAATTCTCCAAATAAAATGATTATGAATCACTATGACATATATGTTTCTGATTTCTTTAGAATAATCACCCTAACATACATAGGAAGACATACCTTCAACCTGTAGCTGACCTGAGTTTTAGATCTTTGATCTTGAACAAATTTTCTTCACAGGTTCATGACCCTTCCACTGTCTACTCGTGGATGTCCACACTTTTCCTCATTGTAGCCCATAGATGCCCACTCTTTTCCTCCTAAAACCCGTGGATTTATGCAAAGGACCTGGATCTCTAACTCTTTCTTCGTACGCTCAGCTCCTACGAACTTCTTCCTTCACTGGACTTCGCCGACCTCCTCTCACTGCCTCATATATGCCAATCTATATTCACATAAGTGATATTCAATTGAATATTCTTTGTGTTTTAATGAGGATCTCATGATGACATGCAACTGACATGCACACACAACTAACATGCAACTTGTTAACTTTTCTTTACAATTACTTTAACATGGACCTAATATGAAACTTGTTAACTTATGTTCACAACTTATTTACCTTGGCATGCAACTTGTTAACTTTTGTTTACAGTTACTTTAACATGCAACTTGTTAACTTCTATTTATAGCTTCTTTACTTTGACATGCAACTTGTTAACTTTTGTTTACAGTCACTTTAACATGCAATTGACATGCAACTTATTAACTTTAGTTTACAACTAATTTACCTTGACATGCAATTTGTTAACTTCCTGTTCAAGGGTTGACATCAATGACAACCAATCTTTCAACAATTCAATGACAA